>NQII01005675.1:27871-93759 GCA_002778355.1 Clitarchus hookeri | reverse complement strand
GTGACAAACAATTGTGAAAAAAAAGTAAAAAAAATAAGTTATTCGTTTCCTAACATTTCAATTGGAAACCATCAAATCAATCATGTGTATTGTGTAAATTTTTATTCAATTTCAACAGCAGGCATTTGTCTTTAAGGTGGTAAGTTGAACTGTGTAAATTATGTGGTTCGNCACTCTCTGGAGTTACCAGGATTTCCACCACATAACTTGCAACTCAAAGTTGGTACAGTTATTATGATATTGCGTTTGACTTCAAACGATTGCAATTTCCTGTTCGCCTTGCGTTCGCAATGACAATTAACAAGTCGCAAGGCCAATCGCTTAGTGTTTGCGGGATAAATTTAGAAAATCATTGTTTTTCACATGGGCAGTTATACGTTGCGTGTTCACGAGTTGGGAAACCATCCGCTTTGTTTGTGTTAACGTCAGACCAAAAAACAAAAAATGTGGTTTACCAAAGAGCACTTCAATGAAACGTATTTACTTTGGATTCACTTTCATTTACTTAGAGAAGTTCAATTCATTACTGTTGTGAAATGAAATAAAATTTTTCCTTTTCAAATATAAAAAAAATGTTTCTTCATGTTTTAATCACCAAACAAAATGTTGCATAAAACGAAGCCATCTGGTGGCGAAACGGAGTTCGCCGGGTTTGCTAGTTTATTTATGAAACTGCCATTTTGAATTTGGTTTCCTGATCAATTTAAATCATGAAAGTATATATGACCTTCTCTAAATTTATGGTATGCACAATTTGGTACATATTTATTTGGAAATTTCCAGTGTAACATTTGTTGGGAATCGGTTGATTGACCTTCGAGACATGGCATAAAACCTTCATAATTTTAAGGTGATGATATTGATAAATGCAGAACAAGAAAGTTTTGTAGAGGCAATTTTGATGATTGTATACAGCCAAAATACAAAGTTGAGTAATAGTAGACCGCATAGTTATGAAGATATCAACAACAAAAATAAACAAATTCATAGCAACCGTTGTGAAGAAAGTGTCCCCTTCAATAAAAAAAATTAATGAATTATTATGGTCTACCCCAGTACAACGCCATCACCAAATTTTGTAAGAACTAGTTTATTTTTTTTCAGATACGAGATAGAATAATTAATTTCGTCAATATCACTCTCTTACCAAATTGCAGAGAAGTGAGGCTCTGCATAGACAAATTAGATGGTTGCAATAGGTGTTGTCAGCATACAAACTAAGTTGGAATTTGTTTCGTTACTAAAATATACTCAGCGAAAATATATATATAACTATTTCGAAAATAAGTGCCTCATCTACATAAAAAGTATCAGTTAACGCCACCTGCTGCAATACTATTTGTATGCAAAATTTGGAATAAATTTGTCAAATTATTTCCCGAGATATGACAAATAAATTTTCTTTACTCGCATAGCGTTATCATAAAAACGGCTGACAAAAGAAACTCCATGTATATACATGTTATAGTTTTAACGTCTACTACAGCATGCCAAGATATGATCGCAATGATTACATGGTTTTGACTAGATACCATTCTAAGCTAAACATGGTTACATGGCCGCCATTATGAAAATAAATGTCTGCTATACTTAAAAAAAACCGCTTGACATCATCTAGCATCATTTATACTTGTTTGCCAAATTTTATAGGAATTGGCTGATTCTTTCCCGAGATATGCCACAAAATCTATATTTTATTCGCATGGCACTATNGCCAAATTTTATAGGAATTGGCTGATTCTTTCCCGAGATATGCCACAAAATCTATATTTTATTCGCATGGCACTATATTACAAAATGGTAGACAAAAACGTTAAATGTAGATACAATTGATAGTTGTAAGGTCTACTGCCAGCATACAAATATGTGTGTGAATTTACTACATCGTTTCGACAATAAAGCTTTCTAAGTCAAATTGAATATTTTGCCGCCATTTTGAAAGTAAGTGTCAACATTCTTAAAAAAAACCATATTAACTCATCTCCATAGTTCCTTCCTGTTTTCCTTATTGGTGAGAATCGGTAATTATTTACCCNTAAAAAAACCATATTAACTCATCTCCATAGTTCCTTCCTGTTTTCCTTATTGGTGAGAATCGGTAATTATTTACCCAGTTATAACATAACTGTATTAATTCATATAGCACCACTTTACAAAATGGCTGACTAATGTGGTAATTTTTTATATATATGATGTTTGTAATAAATAGTTTCAGCATATAAAATTTGGTCAAAATTGGATAAATTGTATAGGAGATATAACAAATAAAATTAAAACACATGTATTGCCGCCAGTTTTTAAATAAGAAACTAATCAGGTTCACTTACATACGTTTACATGGCCTACCATAGTTTTAGTTACATGCCAAATTGAGTGAGAAATGGTTAAACATTTTTTAAGATATATTGTAAAAACTCTATTTGTTCAATTGGTACTATCTTGAGAAATAACAGACCAACAACCATTTCTATCTCAAAATTTAATGCTTACTTAATGCTCTGCCAGCGTACGAAAAAATTTTTATATCAGTGCACTGATTCCTGAAATATTACATAACCCAAAATTAAGTTATTGTTGCCATTTTGAAAGTAAGTGCCCTGCGTGGCCGAAAACTATATAATACAGGTGTCCTTACTAAATATTATGTGTATGCCTAGTTTGGTGAATCTCGGTTTGAAGCGTTCAAGAATTGAAAAGAGGAGACACACGCACAGATATACACACAATAACACTTCCATACACACATACACACACAGACACACAGGCAGGAAAGTGATCTCATAAGCATTTCTTTCCTTCGGAAAGTAGGCTAAAAAAAAACACTGGAATCAGAGACTACAGCTGCAATTAATACTCGAGCGACACATTAATTTCTGGAACTATTTCTATTAATGCGGTCTCCAACTAATTGGAAGCAACGTGCTGTTTTGTTATGTTATTTCTATACAGGTATAAATAAAATTAGTTTCATAAGTTGATTTGAAATGTGTTCACCTTAAAGTAAATAGATTTTAGCTGGAGTATTTTTATTTTTAGAATCATATATACGTGGGATTGACAAGTGCAACATAGGCTTTTTCACAAAATATATCGCCGCCTGTATGTAAAATGTCCAGAAATGTTGAGCATTCCTAATATTCTCCTCTGTAGAACACTTAAGAGTGGAACACTTAATAGTATTAAATTGTTACAGGCATTTATGTTTTACATCGGCGGGGTCTTTTTTACCACAGCCATTGTAACAGCCATAGAGATAGTGCACCAACTGAGTGACAGGTTAGTATCATTACATCGGTTGAATTAAATAGTGCGTGTGGCTACTCACAGTAAATAACGTAGTTCCTTCTACACGATGTGAACTCAATGTAACCAAGGATATTATAACTACGGAAGGTAACTCAAGTTGGTTAAACTGTGTTCTAACAGCGTCAATGACAGTGTGTTAGTAATTTCATGTCCAGTCACTGCCAGCAATATGAACAAATGCATGACGTTGCCTAGCAGCGCTGGAGTGTGTTAGCACTCAACTTTGGAGCGAGTAGCTTGAGTGTCAAGCATAGTGACTGTTATCAGTTAGCTGTGGCCTCAATATTTAGGGAGGATATAATTCCTTAACNAGCTTGAGTGTCAAGCATAGTGACTGTTATCAGTTAGCTGTGGCCTCAATATTTAGGGAGGATATAATTCCTTAACTCTTACCGAGTTTCAGTTAACTACGACATGAATTACATTTTTCAAATAACTAATTTAAACAAACTGGAGAGGGCGGNTCTTACCGAGTTTCAGTTAACTACGACATGAATTACATTTTTCAAATAACTAATTTAAACAAACTGGAGAGGGCGGGGTGTCACAATTTTTAAATTGATGGAATTACCTGACAAGTGGATAATTACTCTGCAGGTTTTTCATAAAAATAACTGTTCAATATTTATTAAAATATGGTGTGTATAATAGGGTGGAAATTATTTAATGTATTCGGGAATATGGAAAAGTGTTCGATATTCTCACCTGGCACTATTTTCCATTTAGGCTGGCAAAAAAGTATCTATGTACGCATAGTTGATGCTTCTAGTTAATACTGTTTGTGTGCAACATTTAGTTGAATATAGTTGAAATTTTTTACAGAAATAACATACTAATCTAAATTATTTATATATACACCACTAAAAACGACTGTCGCACCGAAAACATGTTAGTTTATATAATCTACTGTAGGTTTACTTGCATGGAAAGTTGGAGGGCAATCGGTTGATTAGTCATCGATATAAGGAATAAAACAATTTTTTTTCTTCTCTTCTGACGATATTGATAAACGGATGACAAAAAGAATTTACACGTACATAGATGGTCGTAGACACTGCCAGCATACAAATTTAAGTTAAAATTGGTTTCGTAGTTTTGCATACATAACACAAGGGAACCAGCCTGACTTTGCCCAGGTACAATAGAGTTTTACAGTGATACACTAATAAATGAATTGGGAAAAGAGATATTCATTTGCGTGAAAACAGAACTATAAAATTATGCTATGTTGGCCTATGTTTTTAACGGATTACGGCAACTCAAAAGAGGGAAGTATTCTTTACCCGATAACCAAGAAGTGGTGTATTGTTTTTGGAGTATTTCTGTACAACTATCGCGTAGTTACCGCATTTCCACTTTCCGGCGTCAATGTATGAAAATAAAAACGTTATTTTTATCAAGTGGTAGCTATAAAAATAAGTGTACCTAGGTACTACTTTTTGCGCTTGGCTGAGTGATCTTAATCGATCACCAAAGTTAAGCAACTTTCTCATCGGCACACATTTGGATGGGTGACAGTTTAGTGACATAACATCTGAGCGTTTCCGGGCGCGGAGGGCACGCTGAATATTCCGTCCCGGTTGTAATCGATTGATAGCATTCGTTAAGCTATTTCAGAGATTGCCTGATATACCCTGAAACAAGATGAATAAAATATTTCGGTCTCGTTTCCAGCCGTCTCAGAATTAAGTTTTGTTGTTATTCCACAGAATTTGTACAATTTTCCTGGATAAAAAGTATCCTATGTCCTATTCCAGGACCTGATTTACCTAAATTTTAATTTTATGAAAATCTGTTTAGCTGCTATGTATCTCGGTGGTGACAAATATACACACAGACATTCGCATTTAGAATATTAGGAGGATACACAGCTAACATGTTAATATTGCTGCAATTTTAAAAATTATAATTTTACACACACACATAATATTTAACATTGCATGACATGCCACAGTGCTACTAGTTTGCCAAATTTGGTTGATATCGCTTTTGTTTATCCGGAGATATGGCATTATTTAATTTTATTTATCGTGAGATGCTATATTGCGGAAGAAACAGACTTTGTGTGGTCACATTTGAAGGTTGTGATCAATAATGCCAGTATGAAACATTACATTCGAATTAGCTACACAGTTACAACGAAATTACATACAAAGCAAAAATATATATGTAGCCGCCACTTTGCAAATTAGTGCCTGGCCTACTTAAAACATACTTCTGTCGAGATTCTGTTGCAGTAATACTTATTTACCAAATTGGTATTAGACGGTCAATAGTTTCGTGAGATATGACATAAAAACTTGATTAATAAATGTGGCACACTCTTACGAAACGGAGCCCAAATTGTTTTTTACAATGCGGTGCTTGTAATTGATACTCTGAGCATGCAAATGTTGGTAAAATTTTGTATAACGGTATAGTAGTTATACGAAATAACCATAAAAAAAATGTATCGCTGACATTAGGAATATAAGTGCGTCATCTATTTTAATCGCATACGTTTACATGACCTACTAATATTAATTACATGCCAATATTTGGCGAGAATGGGTCATTTATATTTCGATATATAACATAATACCTCTATTATATAATTTGGTACATCTTTCAAAATGTCATACCAACAACAATATCCATATCAATATTTGATGCTTACGGGATGTCCTGTCAACGTACAAAATTTGGTTCAAATTGGTTAAATGGTACCTGCGATATAACAAATCAGCCTAAATTTTAAAGTGGCCGCCATTTTTTAATAAAGAGTCCGGCTTTGTCAAAATCAAAAAAAGTCAGTTCTCATTACTAAATACTATTATGTGTACCGAGTTTGGTGAAATTCGGTTTAAGCTTTAAAATTGTAAATATGGGATAAACTCATGCACACACGCTCAATACTACTATTATGAATTCACACTGAAATTTCGTTAAATTTTAATACCGTTTGTTATTTAGGTTTTTAAATAATTGCTTTGTATGATTAGATATTGGGCTGTAATAGGTTAATTATTATTTTTAACACTCTAAAACATTTTAAAAGTATATATTAAAGAATTTTTTATAATGCTACTTATATACAAATTTTTTATTTTAAAAGTGGACGTAGCTGAATATTTGTTATTATTAATACGGAAATTAGCGTGGGTGGGTGAGGAATTTATCGAAATGGGGGTGGATAGTGCTAATTCCTTATCTGAAAGGTATGGGCGTAGATTAATAATGAGTCATGGTTAGGTAGAGCATAACAGAATAAGATGGAGTTTATTGAACATAAGGATTATAGAATATCTAATAACGTGACTATTGATAGAGGAAATGAAATCGATTAACTTATTATTTATTTTAAGTATTATTTCCTCACGCCATTACTATTACAATCTATTTTGAAAGTCTCCACCTGGTTCCTGTTGCCGGAAGCTGATTCTGGGAGGCCGTTAACGACGGCCGGACACACACATCTCCAGTGGTCTTCTCGTTCCAGTAGCCCGACGACAAAAGACGCTGCTCCCGGTGTTACACTGGCCTATATCAGGCATGATGTTTCTTATTTTCGACTCCATTTAATGCTCGGTAGAAGGTGACTTCTGCAACTGTTTTCCGTAAGGTGTTATTGCAATCACGCTCGTTCCCTGGTTCAAAGTTTGCAGGTGAGATCAGGCAGGCCTAACAGATAATGCCTAATCACTTCATAACAACACACAAACACACATATCCACCCACATAGAGGAAAATGATCTCATAATCTTTTCATTACTTCGGAAAGTAGGTTAAAAATTATTTATATTAAAAAAACAGTTTTTTTTTAATTGGCGAGGATACCATGAATGTCCTATATACACCAGATAGTTGTTATTTTCCTAGCAGGAAAGAAATTAATTGGTTTTGACGATATATGGAAGATCGACCTATTTGCAACAAATAATGGACATTTTAAAATGGGCATAATATATAAATAATGTATTTAAATGTATATTATCAATTATTAATATTCTTTCTAAGTATGTATTACACTGAAGCGCCAAAAAAAAGTTGTACACCGGCCTTATATCGTGTAGGGCCACCCCAAGCACCCAGAAGTGCCGCAAGACGACGTGGCATGGACTTAACTTATGTCTGAAGGTATGCAGGAGGCATGGAAATCTGCGCCAATTTTGGAAAAGGTTGCACGTCTGTCACGTTTTATGATTCTCGTCAGTCATAATTTGTCCCGTTCGTTCACGATATTTTTCCGGCCGCAGCGATGTGAAAGATTTGATGGATTACCGGATTCCCGATATTCACGGTACACTCGTGAAATGGACGTACGCGAAAATCCACATTTTATCGCTACCTCAGAGATGCTATGTCCCATCTCTTGTGCACCGACTATAACACCACGTTCAAACTCACTTTAATCTTGAATACCGGCCATTGTTGCAGCAAAAACCGATATTGCAACTTTGCCCTCGCTTTTTGTCTTATATAGGCGCTGCCAACCGCATCGCGTTACTCTGATTGGTTCCATACCTCTGTTATTTGCATACGCACGCCTATTCCAGTTTTTGTGGCTCTTTAGTGTAATTCGCTGTAGCTATTAAAGTTAAGGCGGTGGATAATAAAGTACATATATTATAAAAAGACGTCGCTGATATAACTAATGAGCATACTTTCCTATAAATGGGTGCAAAATGTTTTGAATCAAGTTTTCAAATGTTAAGCTAGTAATAAGGCCTTGATAACTCATTGACAGCAATAACATTTCCAGAATCTTATGCAACAATACTGAGGCAATTTCCTATACACACGTGCCTTTCTCAAGATTCCAAATAGAAAACGTTGAAAAAAAATATAAAGTGTAATTAACTGCACATACGGGGTAGGGTTCCAATCACGATCTACGGATGTAATGAGTTCAATGTTTTGAATGATATGGTTCCCTAACTTTAAATATTTGCACGACCATAATTTTGGAAATAAGGGTGTGAAGCGCTTGAAACTCTTAAATTCCATGACCTACCAAAGCGCGACTTATGTGAAGAATTTGGTGAAAATCCTCTGGTGGTCCCCGAAATAAAGCATAAATACCTTATTTTCCTAACAGCTGCAATCTTACAAAATTCCCCTGAAAACATATTTTTTTATGCTGTGCTTCTATTTGATACTGCTAGCATAAATTTTTGTTTGAAATTGGTTAAACTGTTTAGTAGATATGTCACACTTATCAAATTTATTAACTTGCTGCAATTTCGAAATGAATGTCAGATCCCACTTAAATCATTTAACTTGACATGTCCTTCTGCAGCAAACATAGTGCGCAAAATTTGGTGGTTAATAGTCTAATTGCTCTGTAAATACGGCAAAGTGTTATATTTTCTCGCCTGGCAGTATTTTAAATAATAAAGGAAATATGAAATATAATTTTTATATTGAATACTGTCGGTGTAAAATCTGGTAAATTTTTTTTTAAATCTTTAATATAAACGAGGTGAGGGCTGATTCATAAGTCATAGCAACTAGTCCATGTCTTCCGAAAATAATCCAACACAAGAAATGTACTACGTAAAGGTGAAAGTTTACCACAAATAAGTTTTTAAGGTTACATCACATGGGGTATGGGTGCAGGAATGTCCTTCAAGGAAAACACATAAACATGGCTGCTTAAATTCACCTTTTAGAATATTAATTCCCGTACAACCTGTATACACTCACTCGAACGGGTACGTATCATACGTGTACAAGCTGTTTAACATCCTTTAATTAGTCTCCAAGGTTTTCCATGTTTCGTTGCCAACGATGAGGCAAACGGGAAATATCATCGGTTGAATAAGATCCGTCAGTGTGTGCTACCTATCGTCGAAATGCTGTGATGATATTTTGTTTGTTCGCAAAGAGTTTACCACGCAATGGACTCTTCATTTTGTGAATAATATCGTAGTCACATCGACAAAGATGAAGATAATAGGGTGGATGTGGCAACACCTTCCATCTCCAACGCCGTAAACAAAGTGTAACGCTGCCTGCTGTATGAGTTTTGGCATTGCCATGGAAGAATTTAGCGTTGCCCAACCGTTCAGGTAGTTTCTCTTGAATGGTAAGACGAAGATTGTACCATAGAAGAAATAACAGGTACTACTGTGAATTAACAGTACACCTCTCACGAACTGGATGACACAATTAAACACCTCAACTGTCATCTGCCGAAATGATCATAAGCTTTGTGGGTGATGGATTTTCTCGTACCTTCTGTCTCTGTGGTAATCCAGGATGACGCTATTCATTGAACTTTCGTTTCAATTCGTTTTCGTATGCTCGTGCCCATGTTTCATCAATTGTAATGATGCGCTTCAGCATGCCAATTTCTTCACGGTAAAAGCGTTCCAGATTCATACCATGTGTCTCATATCGGGTTCACCTCTCTGTCTTAGTTAAGTGAAGTGGCACCCACTTGGCACGAATCTTCTGTACATTTAAGTATCCCCGTATAATTCACTGCACTGATGACGCAGGAATACCTGTATCCTGGGCTAATTCCATCAGCTAGTTTCGTCCAGAAGGTACTGATCGGCCACAGCCACTCGTATTTAGAGGTCAGCTGACACAGCACATCCACTGCGAAGTAGGTCAGTTGATGTCTTTCTTCCCCGTTTGAATACCTCTACCATTCTTGCCACTGTACTATAGGGTATAGCACGATTACCCTATGCTTCCCGTAGCTCTGCATGACATTCGCGTGCATTGCGGCAGTGGCGTATGGCTGTCTTGATGTACGCACGTTGTTCGACTTTGGTTTCTTCCATTTTGCACCTCTGTAATCCGATAACTGACACAGTGGACGTGCTCAAGGCTGGAGCGATTCAGTCATATCCCATCTGACGGAAACAGCATTAAGTAGTAGGGTGGCACACATTGACGAACCATGGACAAACTTGGAGACCAATTTGAAGGCTGTTAAACAGCTTGTACACGTGAGATACGTACCTATTAAAATTAGTGTATACAGGTCGTACGTGAATAAATCAATTAAACCGTTATTTTAAAAAACCATGATTGTCTCTGTTCCTTGCCGGATATTCCTATCTCTTTGCAATTTTCTTGTTGTACACTTTTATGGTTTATAGTACATTAACTGTGTTTGATCATTTTCGGTAGATAGGCAATAGTTGCCATGGCTTCTGAAACAAACCTCATACGAACTTTTGTTACGAGTTCTGAAAAGACAGTGGGATAAAACGGATAGTTAAGGGATAGGGCTCTTAAATAAATAAAAATATGATTTATTAATTTTTAAATGCATTTAATATAACTAAGAACAAAAATTATCTCGATCCAAATGCTCCCAAATTATTGATATCACTTGCTGTATACTATTAATAAATTTAAAAAAAACAATTTACAATTATCTAAAATAAACTAAATAATTTATTACATTAATTTTTTAGGTCGTACATATGTCTACACCTACTCTTTTCGTGATTAACTTTCATCCGAAGGTTGCAGGTCTAATTGAGAAGTATACTGTAAATTAAAGTAGGCGTTCTCATTTGTGGCTTGTGGAGAAACACGAGTGGGGCAGACACGAAGCGACTGACGGTTCTGTTCGCAGAGGCAGGCAGCCGACGTACAAGGTACGGACGCTCTCCAAAGTGTTCCACGTGAGGCGCACGCCGCGGTGCAACTACTCGCTCTTGAACGCGGTGGTGCAGCAAGTGGTATGGGAGATGACGCCGAGCATCGCCATCTTCGGTCTCATCAACATGGTCTACCTGCAACTGCACTTGAACATCGACAGCTACGCCGGCCCGATCCAGCTCGCCATGGAGATGCACGGAGAGCGGTGCCGCGACCGCCTACACGAGGAACTGACCAGGGTGGCCTTCCTGGATGACCTGCTGATGGGCGTGGTGCCCGCCGGCTTCGAAAGCCTCAAGCCGCTTGCAAACGAGCTCAAGGTCGACTGCTTCGTTTTCACGGAGCACGGGTACCTGTTCAGCGTCTTCAGTGAGCGACTGCCTCCCCGCATCACATGCTGGCTGCTGCAGGCTCGACATATGGACCAGCAAGGCCACGAGATCATCTTCTTCGACAGCATTGAGGCCTTTGATGTCCTCAGACGATGACCAGGAAGTCCACTCTCAGTGCCAAAAAAATGTATATATGAACAATTTATGTCTTAAGCAATACAGTAAAATTTATATACCTGCTCTGGTAATCGTTCAATGTCTCCTATGATGATACCCTGATATGGCTGAGCAAGTATGCTGTCAGAGGATGAGTACACCAAGGGAAAAATTGTCCTCGGTACGCAGACTAGTTACGTCGGTTAATTACGAATTTTTGAAATCAAGATTTTAAAAGTTACTACCCCTATCTGCCAATATTTTAACAGCCACATTGACAGGAATTAGCCAAGTAGGGTTTGTAACGATGAAGGGAAAGTATAGTCTATACGCGGTTACTTCGCAATTTTTGAATCAAACATAAAAAAAAACCACCCCACATATGTGTTACGTGGTCTCCTATGTACGTCATGTATCACAAGCATTTTATATTTCTGTTACCATAAAGTATCACATTTTTTGTTAAATTAAACATTTCTTCGTATTTTNAAATTTTACAAACAAAATTAAAATCGCCATTGCTAGCAATGTCAAAATTTACTTCTTAATGACATCATTTTTTTTTATATATAAATAATTATTATTGCTTTTATAATTAATACGGATAACGTGATATAAAATAAATATACTGGTAATANTTTTATATATAAATAATTATTATTGCTTTTATAATTAATACGGATAACGTGATATAAAATAAATATACTGGTAATACCAAGTAACAAAAAGTTCTTGTGCAAACTATTATTGCACTGAGTGCGCACGAATGCGGTGCGTTGTCCCATTGGTGTAAATTTTTTACTCGGCCAATCTTTCTTTGCATGAGGTGGAGGAATATTCTGGTAGTAGAACTTTAGCAGGTCTTCAGAAAATAAGAAATAATAGTAAACCTGACTACAGTTCCATAGTTTGGCGTTGGATTAAATGTGTTATATAAACATTTGTAACTAAATAATTTATTTTACCTCTTGTTTTAATGCTTTTAAATCTAAGCACGCGAATATTATTTTGTATTCTTTTCTTACTATTTCCAAATTTTAACTGACCGATGAATAAATAAAGTGATCGGGATAATGGAAAGTATAATTTTCCATATGTTGGAAGAATACATCCTGTGCATACAAGTATAACNAATAAAGTGATCGGGATAATGGAAAGTATAATTTTCCATATGTTGGAAGAATACATCCTGTGCATACAAGTATAACTCAAGCAGGGGTTTCAAGAGTGGTTAATTTACCGTGAACATCCTATAATAATTCTACTGATATTTTATTGCAAACTTTTCTGGACACATATAAGATGAACAAATGTTCTGTGAGCATAGCCTCATCTTTATTTAGTTTAAACTTATGTGACCTCACAGATGTAATTGGTAATGGTATAGATTTGAGGTAGCACTTAAAAAAAAAATTTCACAAATTTATAACACATGAAATTTGTAAACTAGTGGGAAACCTATACATAGCAGAAAATCGGTACTGAATAGAATTAAAATAGCGTTCATAATTTTATTTTTTTTTAGATATTTATCAGGCTGTAAGATTATGTTACAGATTCTTTCACTTAGAAGTAATGACAAAAGGTACAATTATAATTGGCATACTTTCCTATGTACTTACTTATGTATTTAAGCAATTTCACTGACCTCAAAGGTCTAGGTAGTTAAAACATATATTTATAAAATATATACAACAGGAGGAGTTTAAGTCACATTTTTAATGAAACAGTGTAATTTGTGAGATATTAATAACTTAAAATTTGGGTTGGTATCAATCTCTAAAACGTCAAACTATTATGACTGATATGTGTATAATTTAGTGAATCTTTTATCTGTCTCGTTCCTTGAGCTATGTGCCTGATCAACATAAGTCATTTTAATTTACGATATGTACCATGAGGCCGTTTTTCTGTAAAATTTACCGTGAATTGAGCTTTTTGTTTCTAAGTTATGGGGTCTAATCATTATCGTTCAGGTACCACACATTTTTTAATGGCCGATGTAAAGAAATGTAAATTTAAAGGTTGTTTGTTTTAATAAGTTGCCAAATGTCAACTTATTAAATTATAACTATTTTATTATTAGATATGAAATTACGGACGTATAAATATTTTGATACTAAAAAACACACAAACTATGTAGACGTCACAGGTGGTGCATCGAGTAATCCATCATTTAGGATTTCGTCATATTGAACATATTGAAATTAACAGTTTTACCGGTAAATCAAATCAGATATAAACCATTTTTCCCAAAAATTACTTTATGCAAAATTTTCCAAAAAGAACGGAAAAATGAATCAGCCGGGTCCTCAAACAATTCATACGGATTCGTTGCTCTTCAACACTGAGCCTCAGAGCAGCAAAGTCGATTCGAGGCTGGCCACATCCAGCTAATCAGACTGATCAGCAGCCAGCAGCCATGGCCCCAAACCACCGCCTACCACCCTCCCCCAACGCTTTCCCATTACTCACTCAATAACCCCAACACTCTTCATGCTGATCCACCCATTTCCAAAACCTCACAACTATAACTTCCCTCCCCTTACTTTCTTCACCGCTACGNTCCCTCTCACAACACCCACACCACCGCCACTCCCCTTCCAAATATTGTAAGCACACCGTCACCATCACACAGCAGCACCATCCACTCCTCCAATCACTCCTTCACAATGCACACCCACTCACTTCACCAACTACCTCGCCTTTCTTACCATCATCCGCCACCCCTCTACCACTACCTCCTCATTTACCCATCAATATTCCCCTCTCCTAATGCCATCACCTTCGCCATAAACTCCTAACAACCCATAAACCTCACCTCTCTCCAGCAACCCTAATCACCCTCGCTATTCCTCCTACACATTTTTTCACTCTCACCCTGTCATCCAACCTTTTCCCTTCTGCGAATTTCAACACTATCCCACCCCTACCCTCTTTCTTACAGTAGTTTAAAATAAGAGAAATTACAAAAAAAACTTATTAAAACTTCTAACACATTCAAATGAATTGTTAATATAGAACCACTGTGTAAACATCCAAAGAGGGATATAGATAATTTAATTTAAACATTAAATTTCAATATGAAATATTTTAGTATTTAGAGTTTCCTTCCTTTCAGCTACTACAAGGCTTGACTTCCGTACAAATGGCCGAGCACACAGCCCCTTCCGATAGGGTGACTAGCACACGACTGATCATCACCCAATAATATTGGCTGATTAGTGGCAAGACTCCACCACACTTCTTTACTTCATTGACTTTCTAACAGTCAATCTACCTAACCCCCGCACAAAATAATCAATGGTGTTATGTAAAAAATTATCCCTCCACCAAAATTTCTTACACCTAAATAGTATCGTCCATTGACACATAGGTTGTACCATTAACACATGTTTTCTGTAATAGCCACTAAAGTGCTGTCAATTCATGTTTTTAGCTTCTAACAACACAGAGCTCCAATGTCACCCAAATTCAAAACCTTTTAGTGCTGAGGACCTAAAACTTGGAGTGTGTATAATTAATAAAAACGACTAACTTCCCCTTACAACAACCATGCCACAGAAACCACTCCTCAAACTACAAGCAATCCAGAAAACTCCATTTACCCACTAAGTTTTAACTACCTCCACCCCATCACTAAATTTCATTTGCTATTTCGTGAGCTCTTAACACCCCCTTATCATCGCTTGTGATTCTCTCAGCCCATACTAAAGGACCATACAAAAAGAATACCAGTCATTCATACCAACCAACCATACTAACAAATGAGTGACTTCAACAAAGACTGACTCCCCACAAGACTTATTCTGCCCAAGATTAGTTTCATGCCTAGACAAGCTCTTGCTAAACTGAGCATAATAATGAACATCGTAATCCAGCTGCACCAACAAATGATGACAACCAATCTCAAAAAAGAGCCTAATAGGAATCTCGTTATTATCCACTTCGCTTAAAAATTTCACAAATATTCGCAAAATAATTGCAAATCTCAGAAAAAGTTTTGCAAAAACTACATAAATGCTACTACCCACCGCTGACCATACCAAAGGACCATACCAGCTGACCAGTCCAACCGAACACTATAGATTTACCATTACTAGTTGTTCATACCAGCCGACACTACGATCGTTCCATACCAACTTCCTATACGAACCGAACAAAAGAATCATCCATATCAAATACCCATTCCATCCAACCAGCCAATAGCCCAGCAAAAACCGGCTGACCATACAGAGCAATCATAAGAACCATTCATTATGAGACTATTATGAGAGCCAAACGTACGTACAAGATATACTAACAAACTTTTTAAACCAACCATACCAATCGGCCATATAACTGACCTTGTCACCCAGCAATATGAACTGACCATACGCACCATTCGTACTAACAAACCATGCAAGACAACATTACTAGCTGACTACATAAAACAGCAATACGAACCTACGATACCAGGCAACCGGGCGAACAAATAATATTGCTATCCTCTTCGCACAAATGTTGTGTGAAATCTTCGCAAAGATTCGCAAAACATCTAACCCAAAGCTGACTCTACCGAAAAGGCCATGCCAACTGACCAGCTCAAATTACCAACCATACAAAATAACTATTACTAGCAGGCCTNATTACTAGCAGGCCATACCAGCCGACCAGATGGACCACCTTTACCAGCTGCCCATAAGAATCATTTATAATTCATATACATTTAAACCAACCTGGCCAAGAGCCCAGAAAAACGTACTAGTTATATCTTTTAAGGAAAGACTTTTCATGTAAACTATCTGTAAATGACCACCATATGTATCAAACACATATACTATCCATACCAAAGAACCATAAATACTGACCATTCAGGCCATCCATACAATCTGGCCACGCCACCTAATCTTGATAACGGACCATACAGACCTACCACATAAGCAAACCGTTCCAAATGTTCGCAAATATTCGCCCATTCATTGCAAGTCCATGGACATATTCGCAAAAATTTCGTTAAATATGTTTCCCAAAGCTTACAATAACACAGGGTCATACCTACAACACAGAAAACTGTCATTGTAGCCTAACATATGCTTTTTAGTAGCGCAACCCATATAAATTTTCATAGTCTCCGCAACAATAACCTTTTGCTTTGTTGTAGGTAAGGTCCTTTCGTATGGTGAGCTATGCTTGAGATGTTTAAAGATATATTCCGTAATATTTGCGACGATTGGCTAAGATTATGCGAAATCTTTTTGGGGAGAGTTTTGAAAGAATACTCGTTGGCCTGGTTGCCTGGTGGAGTTAGTTAATGTGGCTGTTTCACGTGGCTAGCTTGAATGTGCGGCCAACATGATTGGCTTGTGTGTTTGATCTATGTGGTCAGTTCGTATGGCTGGTTGGCAAAGGTGGATCGTATAGGTAGCTGTTGCGGCAAGTTTTTCTTGTTCATTGGTATAAATGGTTCATATGTTAAACTAGTATGGTGGTATTGAATGGATGGTTCATATGATTGGCTTTGCCTACTTGGTATACCCAGTCGCCCTTGCTGGAATGCTGCTCTTGCTTGGTGGAATGGGTGTGTGGTATGGATGATTTGTACGGGTAACTGGTATAGATGGTCCATATTAAGGTCAGCTGGTATGGCCAATAAGTAATGGCTAGCATGTATGGTCAATTGGTATGGCCCTTTTTGTATAGTCAGCTTTGGGTGAGATATTTTGCGAAATTTTTGCGAAGATTAGCGAAGGTTCGACGATATGCGACGATTCGCGAATATTTTACAAAACTTTTGTTCAAAGAGGTTAACAATGAGATTCTATTCCTGGTGGCCTGGTATGGTTGGATTGTATGGCTGGTCCATGTAGCAAGCTGATATGGTTGATTCATATGCCTGGTTAATGTAGACAGCTTTTATGATTGGCTTGTTATATTCGTCCGTATGGATGGTTCGTAATGTCTGTGCATATAACTGGGATACATAGTAGGATCGTACAGTTTGTTGGTATGGCCGGTTCGTATGCCTGGCTGGTATCATGTTCTCATGTTGATAATTGATATGTTGTTTGTACCCACAGGTATGCTCAGTTAGTTTTTCCGGGCTGTTAGCTGGTTGGGGTTATAGGTGTTTGGTGTGGACGATTAATCTGTTTGGTTCATGTAGGTAGCTGATATAGATAGATTGTATTGTCTGCGGTTATGATCTGCTAATAAATGTATATACATGTATAAATGAATGGTCGGTTGTTCTGGTCGGTCGGTATGGCTCTTTGGTATGGTCAGGTGTTAGAGAAAATTTTGTACAATTTTTGCTAATATTTGAAAAGTTTTTGGGATGATTTATAGAGTTTTTACAACGACTTTGTGAAGTTTTTCGAATATTTCAGAAAGTCTAGTTCGAAAATGTTAGCAACGAGCATTATTTTTAGATTTGTATTCATTTTCTGTTAGTGCAAATAGATTGTCTTGTCCATTTTTCTAGTACGTTCCGCACAAGTTGGTAGTGGCAGAAGCCAGTTTTTTGTGGAGTCATTCTTGGGTCGTGTCATTGGGCTGTGTGGTTGTTTGGAATTGATGGCTGGTCTGGTTTTTTTAGCGTACCTACCAAACGAAAGATAGGATTATGAGTATAAGGATAACTTTTTATCGCGTATGAGACGAGATGATGAAACTTGTGCTCCAATGGGGGCATCAGATGCTTGTAGTGATGTAAGTATGACAGCTGTAGAAGTCTATTTTACCATAACAATCTTAAGTACTGGTACTACACTGGTGGAAGTAGATTCTGCTTTTGTTGTATGCACTGGTAAAACAGGAAAACCTCTCTCTCGGAGAAGTAATCAAGAGCGAGAAATTTTCGGCCGGCAATATGCACACCATTTTTACGAAACTAGCCATGGTTTACCTGGTGTAGAAACTTGCATAGACGATCCACCTTTCACATCAGCCTCTGTCAAGCTAAGCCCTCTTAGTTGACCCCTCCGACCAAATTCTTATAATATACACGAATGCTAGCTCTTTGACGTCATGTTGGCATTGATCCAATCATATTACACCATGAAGGCATTGTGTGGACATCGATCACCCAATCACCGAGTTGCCACGTTATAATGTAGAAAATGTTTGAGAAATACAATTTCAACCGACTTTAGTATGTATATATATATATATATATAAATATATATGGCAAAAATAGAATTTGCCAATACAGTAAAGAAAATGGCACCACATGCGAAACCAGAGATGTTTTTAATATGTCCGCGGTCAACCAACCGATTTCAAGCCAACTTTGTACACAAGTAGTGCTACAGGAAGCCATTTTAAATGTGTTTGCCGTTACTTACAGTATGGCAGTCATATACACAGTTTATATAAATTTTTTTCGTATCTATTAAGCAAGTTAACCACTTTCAATTAAACTTATTATGCTACAAACAGATCAAAGGAAAATCTGAATTCCCCACGAGCTATGAGACATTTTCTGTGAACACTACCATGACCACCCCCACACATGACATCCGGGTTTTTTCACAAGACCTTAAGGGCTCTGATCAACAGATAAACATGGCAAAGAATTAGTCAAGATGTGAGGGCATACGTCGCCTGGTGCCAGACTTGTTATGAAAACAAAGCCTACCCTACACCAAAGATACGATACACACCCCGTCGTCCTAAAATGCCATGGACACACATCGCCGTATATATCATGGTCCTCTACCCACACACACATCGAGGAAAAAGATACCTTCTAGTCGTGACTGATCTTTTCTCCAGGTGGTCATAAGAGGCGTTCCCCTTACCCAACCAGTAGGCCAACACAATTATCCGGCAAATGGAGCGAGAGGTATTTCCATTGTGGGGGTACCCGAAATGTATGTTTACTGACATTGGAACTCAGTTTACGGGAGTAAAGTGGTCGAAGGCCTGTCAGACATGAGGGGCGGAAAACTGGACGACTCCAGCTTACCACCCACAGGCCTACACTACCGAACGCCGGAATCAAGAATTAAAGAAGAGTATGCGAATAAGAATGGGCACGAATCATACAAAATGGGACACATAGCTACCTTAGAAAATGTATACACTACGACGTCGGCACAATGACGCCATTGAAACTTCTCCCAGCCACCTAATACTGCAATACAATCTCTGCAGTCCAGGAGAATGGCAGTGATAAACAGAACCTACAGATCTTCGTGCCCCCGAAGAAATAAGAAGAGAGGCGATATGGAGAACAGGAGCAGCTCGGAGAAACCAACAATGGTATATCCGGAAGAAATACGCGGAACAAGCGACCGCTGGACACCACTTACCCGAGGGTAGTCACATATTAATACGCAACCATCCTTTAATCCAAGCTAGTGAGAAATTCTGTGCATGATTTGTGGCTAAGTGGCGAGGGCCATATATAGTAGTCGAGAGGCAGGGAAATGTATATTGGGACGAGGACGAGAGGGGAAATATGCAAAAGGTGCCACGGAACCAGATACGGCCTATACCCAAACCCTACACCAATAGTCCCACAGGAAATAAAAAGGACAGCCCCGGAGAATCCCGCAAGTGGGTCACTAGGTCACCGAACTATGAGCCAGGACGCGGGGATAGGTGGTCAAAACAATAAACCGGCCATTGCCCCTCTGCGCTATCTCAGTGTCTCAAGGGCGCATGGGACACTATACCTGCCGATAAAGGAGTTTGAAACCACAGCCACTTATCGGGCTGAAAATACAGAGGCGCCAGGGGAAACAACACGAATCGAACAGACGAGTGAATGAGAATGTACGCGTAAAAAATAAGTGGAATAAAGTGGAAGGGCAAGAGAAGGGGATCGGGCGAGCGAGAAAAACGATGAGTACAGACGAGAAAAGGAGGGTGAGGGAACGAATAGAGGCCGAAAGTAAACCAGGAAGAGGTAGAAACCGCGAGTGAAATAACAGCGAGTATGGCGCAACTAACAGGTAATATAGCGCAACCCCAAGACGAGTCAGCACCAGCAGAGCAACGAGCCCGAGACAAAACCCTACAGGCGAGGAAGTACAGGATGTCCGCTGCCGAGCCAGATACAAGGTCCGGGGCTTCAGCTTCAGGGCCGCCTGGCGAGAAGATGTCAATGCTGACTTCTTCCCCGCATGCTGTCAGCAATCCAGTGCGGGGAAACATGCCCCCTAGTCCGACGGGGATCGAAGACATGCGAGTGCAACCTTGGCGCATCTGCAGAGGCCGAGAGGAACCCAGGTTCTACTGGGAACGTCGCAAGTACAGAACCCGTGAACCGAGCCGACTACACCAATAACTAACAGACTGCGTGACATGAGGGAAGCCAGTTTTTCTCATGTCACCCGCTGTCAGAGAAAGGTTGGGTGGCATGCCCTACCTAACCATGGAACTGAAGTGCGTCTAAGTGTTTTATTTGTTTACCTATGTAACCTTACAATATGTGAGAACCCCGAACATCTCTGCGGCGAGGAATAAGGTCAGGACGTCCCAGCCGAAAAGAAATTACCAGATGCCTGTATCTGAGTGTACTCGCTGTTTAAGTTAAGAATATGGTGTGTATATTCCCAGTATATAAAATACTTTCGTTTTATTTAACACCACCTATATAAAGAAGAGGTGGCAGAAATAGTCAAATAAGAGTGTTTTTTCTTTCCACGGCCTGTGAAGCCGTCGTAACAGTAAAACAATACTATGTGTTAGTTAGCGATATATTAAGTGTGGGAGATAAGAGGGTTTTTTATTTGTACGGCCTACATGTCGTTGTAATACTGAATACATACCTTTCAACACATACACAATGTGGAGAGACCAATTTAGAGAATGTTGTTTAGTTATGTAAAAATGTAAATTTGTTTGTAACCTTGTAAGAACGTTGGTAAGTACTGTACGGAGTCCGAGGTGTGTGGTACGAGGTGTTTGTTTAGATAGTTTCAAAAGTAGATCGGCGTGCGAAGTATTTGAAAGCTCATAGGTAAATTTTTAAGTAAACCGCCTTCAGCCCAACATAAACGCAGACCCAGAGTGTTAGTTAGACACTTCTTGCAGACAGGAAGCTAGCTAGATAGGAACTACTGCAGGGCGCGCATCCTTGGTTATCAGGACGGAAAGAGAGACAGTGAATGAAGGCAACAGCTGCTTCGCAGCGAGGCGAAAGAACACAGAACACAGACCTTCATCCACAGAAGGACAACTACAGACAAAGATGGACCTGAAACCGAATTTTGGACGACAATGGGTCAAGTTTTAAAGTGCTGGGAGGGGGTGGGGTATTGACATGCAATGCATATTGGGAGTAGAAGCCCCGCTGATCCGCTTCGCGATCCCCTACCAGTTGACACGTGTCATGAGGCACGTGGACAGCCAGACCGGTACGCAGTTACACGTGTCAAGGTTGTGCTGAGTAAGAGCTGGCATATCGCCGAAGCACCCGGAATGTGCTACGTATATACGTAGGAAAGCGGAAGAAATTGCAGAGCCAAGCAAGAGCACCGCTAGCTTCACGCCTGAGAAAATAGCTGACCAATTGAAAGTGGGGGCCACGAAAACTCCTCATCCCTACCACTCTTTTAGCTAAACCACAGGACAAAAATCTGAGATGGTAAATTCAAGGGGCAAGATCACCACTTCCACCCACCCGAAACTTTACGAATCATGGCATGTGCTTAAAAGGATTTGTACTGCAGGCAACCTTCTTTCCCCTCCCACAACAAGAGAGAAACCTGCCGACACTTAAGGAGGAAGGCTAGAGAACACATAAACCAATTTAACGGGAAGAGAGGATCAGTTCATTATTAGAGCGCCGAGAGAAGAGCTAGGTCGTGAAATCACGAGGGGACATCATAACGAACCCAGAAGAGCAGTACAGGGGAGACGGCACCAAACACGGGCCTTTTCCAAGGCCGCCCATATCGCCAGATCTCATCCACAGCCTACAACATACCAGCACCACCAGCAGAGTTAAGTATCAATTCGCCGTCCAAAGAAGCCCTCCTCAACCACTACATCGCCCACAGTGAATCCGAGTTAGCCACAATAGGGTACCATATATCGGAAGTGTTTCTGTATGTTTTTGTAAACTCGAGACAATATATCCATCCAATAAAGTGAAACATCAAAAGACTACCTTATTGATATACCCTCAACCTTCAAGGCACCTTTTAATCTGTGCCTGGAGGAATTAACTCTGACCCTATGAACCACTCTCTATGCCATAGGTGGGGAATAGCATAAAAAAATATGATCGATTCGCAGCATTACCAAATAAATAACTTTAGATATTAATGACTTTGCCGAATATCACCTTCTAAAAAAAAAAAATTTCAAAAAGGGAAAATGTGTCATTTTGTCATTACAAGAAGCAATGGGATTCGAGGCTGCTCGATGCAAGTGCTACATAGTCATCGCAACAGCAAAGTGTATCCAAATCTCTAAGCCAGGTCCAGCATACCAGTGGTATGACCTCCAACCTGCGTCACCAACTAACCCCCTCCACTTCATCCATTCAACAACCCAACCGCCATCCGCTATCCCTCTTTCCACATACACCTTACACTCTCCCCCTCGCCAATTTCAACACCTTCCCTTGCACATGCATACTTCACAAAACCACACCTTCGTACTCCATCTCTAACCCAACCACATTCCCCCTCCTCTCCCTTCACAAACCCTCCTAACAACCCCCTTCTGCTCCCAACACTCAAAAATTTTCCCCATCACCCGCACCTTTTCCTCAATATCAGACTGCCAACACCCCACCCTCCATTCCTCAACCCATTTCTTAAATAACAGGGTTTATACTGAGTTTTTCATTGAACAAATAAGTAAACATGAAACAATATATCGATAAAAATTTATGAAGGAATTTTTTTTTTTAATACTTACATGTACTGTTTGTTGTCTGCCGCTCCATCCACTTCAGAGCTTGACTCCCGTACCGGTAGTAGAGCACACAGCCCTTCCTAGTAATGTAGCCAACCGACAGCAGATATTCGCCAAAATTTTATTGGATCTTAAGTTGGCAAACCCCTCAACACCTCTATATATAATTGCATATATATAGTCGGTCTATCAAACGACCACCCTCCCCCACCCACATACCTAATCATTACAAATAATATTTCGCTTCCAGTAAAAATTATTTGTTTACCCACAATTGTCAATTATGCTGCTAACCCATGTTGTCACTATTGGCCACTAAGGAGTGTTTATTATTCATGTTCTTATCATCTACCACCAGAGTGATCTCAATTTTGTTCACTTCCAAAACTTTTCGCGACAAGTGCCCCAAACTTGGAGAGTATGTAATTGAAAAGTTCGATTCAACTCCTCCTACAATAACTATGCCACAGACACTCGTCCTCACATTACAAGACATCCAGTCAGTCAATTTACAGATGATAATTCGACATCCTCCACCCCACCAATCTATTTTATTGACGATTTTGTCGTCTCTAAACACTGCATCACCATCGCTTGTGATTGTCTCAGACCATACAAAAGGACCACACCATCATTACAACAAGAAGATATTGATATAACTAATGAGCTTACTTTCCTCTAAATGGATGATAATATCATTGGGTATTTATTAAAAATTAGATGGTATGACTTCTCATTAATATCATTAGATATGTAACTAGAAACAAATGGTTTACTAGTAAGACAATTATAAATACGCACATGCCTTACATATGATTCGAAAAGAGTACGCCTCGTAGTGTAAGTTGATATTCAACCAACTACAATTCTGATTTAGGATTTCGAGCACCTAATTCGGTAGAAATCAGTCTAAAGTTTTGGTAGACTGAGTTTTGCAAATTCAAATATCTCTAAGAGCATCATTTTGAAAACATGTAAGAGAATCACTTAAATAACGCACGTTTACATGTCCTGCAGTAGTACTATTTGTGTACATAATTGGCTTGACTTGTTGAGATTAGCATAAAACCATAAAAGGTATAAAAGCAATTGATGCTATTGTCTAGAAAGGCCTAAATACAGGTCCTGTAAATGCATATCTGATGCATCTTAAAGATAATGCCAACATAAAATGTATGAATGAAAAAAATCTAATTATTTAACAAATATGATTAATTTATCTAAATACTTTATGCTGCATGGTTCAGAAAGAAAACATCTGACCTACTTACATTTAGGCATGTGCGAAGGTCGTATTTTAAAAGCGAAGCGAAGTCAAAGCAAAGCTTGAATAATGCGAAATAATTTAAAGAAAAATCGAAGTCGAATGATTAAAAATATATATATATTAATTTATAGTAGGCAACAGTTTTCAAGTCTAATAAACTCATTTGTACAGAACTGCCAAAAAAATGTGTGCCTTCTAGACACTGAGCAATGGAATAAAATATATCCTAATCTTGTACTGCTGAAAAAATATAACAAAATTTGCAAAAAAGTGTTTATAATACTTTTAGATATCTAAAAACATTATAAAAACTACCATACTCCATATATCCAGTCTCATGTGGCACCACCACCGCACAGGGATTCCTATGGGAGGCTATTAACATTTAGCCTCCTCCCCTTTCTCGTCCAAGGACCTATGTTAATTTCAAGCTAGAGAGTAAACTTGCTGGATAAGGGTGGAATAAGGGCCTCATAGCTTACAATACATGTGTGCAGTTCTTCCAAAAAGATGAATCAGCTGTGTTACCTAAGTCAGCCCAACTTCCGCACCTGATAAATGTGTCAACTGTTTTGACATCGCATCATGTTCAGTTCTTCCAAAAAGATTGACGTGTGACGCATAAACAGTGTAGGGACTTATATAGAGGCACGTGGCAGTCATCGTCCTCACAGGCAAAGGTCAAGCAGTGGCCAACACGCTCTCCAAAGCCGGACATGTGTCACGTGTCACGTGTCGCTGATGCATAGCCATGCCCCCCCCCAACCCACCTTCTCCACCTATGTCTCTAGCGAGCCCGTGAGATATGTTGAGCGCCGAGATATCACAAAATAATCATGTGTATTTCGCCGGAAATGAAAAATATGCACCAAGAAACAGCTGACAAGCTGGAAACATCACGCACCTTCCTCAGCTAACCCGGGACAATGTGGACATGCACCGCACAGAAATAGCTGACAGAGTAAGCTAGGGGCAAGGTGCCACCTTCCCCCTGCCCACCAACTTTCAGGAAACAGGGCACGTTTTGTGAAAGGCATTGTTCTGTTTTCGTCCCACCACCCTCTCCTCCAACAAGGCGACACGTGCCGACAATTAGTGAAGGAAGCGAGCGAGCATATAAGCCTCCTTGCGGGGAAGGTGGAGTTAAGTTCTTTATTGCCGCGCAGAGAGGTCAGTTCTTTATTACCGAGCCGAGAGGATAGTTCGAGAGTCAGTCAATTATTACCACGGAGAGTTCGAGGAAGCAGTCGTGCAGAGAGCGTTTGGCCAGGGCATCGGACCCCTGGCCACATCAGTACGACAGAACAGAATTCCAGTGAGACGACACCAAATGCGGGCCTTTTTCCAAGGCCTACCACTTCGCCGGAGCTCATCTCCAGATGACAGCATACAACAGCAGACTAGTTAAGTATCGAGTCGCCGTCCAGAGAAGCCCTTCTCCACCATGAAGTCGCCCCAGTTATTACGAGTTGCCAAATTAGAGTACCACACCTCGGAAGTGTTGCTGTAGGTTGTTTTTGTTCAAACTCGAGAAAAAATAATTATCCAGTTAAGTGAAACGTCAAAAGACTACCTTATGGAAAACCGCTCAGCCTACTAGGCATCATATAGTCTATGCCTGGAGGAATTAACTACGACGCTATAAGTCACCCTGTATTCTCCACAGTTGGGGATACGCGCAAGTTAAATTGGCTTCCCCAACTATTTAGTGTCANGCTATAAGTCACCCTGTATTCTCCACAGTTGGGGATACGCGCAAGTTAAATTGGCTTCCCCAACTATTTAGTGTCACGTTATTTGACGCATCACATATGTGGGGTTGAGGTGCGTCATGGTATTAGTCACGACCAACGTGGAGCCTAGATAAGCCTGCGTCAAGATGTATCAGCTTTGTTACCTTAGTCAGCCCAAATCCCGCACCTGATATGTGCGTTAACTGTCTTGACATCGCTGCACATATCAAAATTAGAAAGGCAAAGCAACATTAATTTTTCGAGACAGAAAATCTACACTGAATTTGTGTAATTTTATGGTTGGTCACCCTCCTATCAAACAGCCTTTCACTGGTATGCGTTTGGCATGACGTCTATTTCGCCTAACAAAAGAGAGAGAGAGAGAGAGAGAGGGAAAAAGAGAAAGAAAGAGACAAAGTAAACAGCATTGCTGTAAAAATATTCANAAGAGAGAGAGAGAGAGAGAGAGGGAAAAAGAGAAAGAAAGAGACAAAGTAAACAGCATTGCTGTAAAAATATTCACTCCCTCCCCTTGCTAGGCGGACAGACCTTCGTCAATGTCAAGCTGGTAGATTATCTCAGCAGGGTGGAGCTTGAGCTAGAAACTTCAAACATTGTTTGAAAAAGAGTGTAAATTGAGCATATTTTCTATTGTGGTTTTCCTTCCCCAATGTGCTTCCTTTCACCAAAAAACTTTCAAAGGGCCGGCACAGCTCCACAACTACTCGGACATTAATGTCAATTATTCGCAATTTTCGCATAAGATATTCGAAGTTCGAATGCGAATAATTCGTAAATTACTATTTGCAACTATACGAATTTTCAAATAACCGCACACCCTTAGTAATGATATTGGCTGCTGGTTTTGATACTTGTTTCGGTGGGAAAAAGTACTTGGCCAAAATATTCGACGTTTTACTCGAAGATATCTTTATTCGAAGATGAAGCCGAATTTACAAAAATCTTTTATTCGACTTCGAAAATACGAATCTTCGTACACCCCTATTTAAATTATGTAATTTTAAATGGCCTACTATAGTACTACTTGTGTGGAAAATTTGTTGGAAATTCGATCACTGATTCCTCCAGAGATATGTCATAGACGTTGAATTTTATCACTATCTAACATAAATCCAGTAAAAGAATACTTCTGTAACCATATTTTATGTGTCTAAGGGCTACTTTTAGGATAAAAAATTTAATTGAGAGTTGTTAACTTGCTTAATATATGTGAAAAACATATAAAAACTGTTTATATGACTGCCATACTGTAAGTTAAAGCAAACACATTAAAAATGGCCTACTGTAGCAATACTTGTGTGNAACTGTTTATATGACTGCCATACTGTAAGTTAAAGCAAACACATTAAAAATGGCCTACTGTAGCAATACTTGTGTGCAAAGTTCGCTGGAAATCGGTTGGTTGGCCGCGAACATATTAAAAACATCTCCAGTTTCACATGTGGTGTTATTTTCTTTACTGTTTTGGCCCATTTTATGTTTACCATATATACTGATACATAATAAAGTCGTTTGAAATTGTATTTCTACAACATTATCTACATTATAACATGGCAACTCGGTGTTTAGGAGATCGATGTCCACACAATGCCTTAATGGTGTAATATGATTGGATCAATGCCAGCATGACGTCAAAGAGCTTGCCTTCGTGTATATTATAAGCATTTGGGTGGGGGGGTCAGCTAAGAGGGCTTAGCTTGACAGAGGCTGATGTGAAAGTTTGATCGTCTCTGTAAGCTTCTACACCAGGAAAACCATGGCAAGTTACGTTAAAATTGTGTGCATATAGACCGCTGAAAGTTTCTCGTCCTCGATTGCTTCTTCGAGAGAGATGTCTCCTGTTTTACCAGTGCCATCGACTTTTTCCGCTGATATGCCTACAACATAAACAGCATCTACTTCCACCAGTGCAGTACCATCGCTTAAGATTGTTATGGTACAATAGATTTCTACAGCTGTCACACCTACATCATATGCATCTTATGCCCCCATTGGAGCACAAGTTTTGTCATCTCGTCTGGGAGGGCCCTTCCCGATCTAATCATATTGTACCTTGTTTACGAATTAAAGCTTTTTTCCTATTGTGACGTACATGTGAATGTTTTTCATTGAATTGTTACGAAATTAATTTTTTTTGAGGAGTTAAACATTAAAAAATTAAATTTTCACTATATTGCATTATAATCAAACTTTGTTCAGCTAGAGTGAAGCCTTCTTGAAAGACAGTGCACTGTCGATTTCTTGTCAGCGGGCCGCCGGTTGCGGTCATCTGCTTGGGTTACAAGACAAGGGAACAAAGTCCAACGTGCAGACACATCATGGTTATTCGACAACATGCAGGTACGGAACTGTAATAATCATTGTGCAGCTCTTGCCAAGTGGTCTGACTTCACAGTCATTTGACATCGCGTAGGCGCAGATTTTCTTTATTTTGTTAAGGCATGCTACCAGCTCATAGGCCTGTCAGTGAATAATAGGCTGTTTTCATTTTTTAATAAAAATTTCTTATAAATTTTTTAGGATTAATCTTAGAATTTTTGTAAATTTTTGGTTTAAAGTTAATGGTTATGAGTAATGGGGTTAAGGGTCAAAAACCATATGTTTAAGGGTCATAGGTAATATAGTCAAGGGTCAAAGGTCATATGTCAAGGGTGAAAGGTCATATGGTCAAGGGTCAAAGGTCATGTGGTCAAGGGTCATGGTTCAAGGATCAAGGTTAAAAGGTAATATGTATGGGGTCATGGGTATGGTGTCATGGATAGGGGGTCATGGGTATGGGGTCATGGTGTCAAATATCAAGAAGTAAAAGTCATGGAGTCAAGGGTGTCAAGGTCAAAGGTCATGGAGTCAAGGGTGTTGGGGTGAAAGGTCATGGGGTCTAGGCCATTGGGGTGAAAGGTCATGGGGTCAAGTGCTTTGGTGTCGAAGGTCAAGGGCCATGGGATCAAGAGCCAGGGGTCATGGGTCAATGGCTTTGGGGTCATGTGTTCAAGAGTCATGAGGTCAAGAGGTAAAGGTCATGAGTCGTGGGCATAAGGTTAAAGGTCAATCACAACCAACATTATGATTAGATTGCCCGCTGTCCTTGAGGCTACAGCAATTGATAATTCACTAGCACCACCTAGTTGATGTAAAAGTAAAAACATGCAATCTAAGATGGCAGCATATCACGAAATTAGCAATGGTGAGGGGGTGGAGGAGAATGTTAAGGCAATGTGATTGATTGGTGGAAGGTCAGTAGTCTGCTGGATGTAGTGCTGGAAGTGGGAGCTCTGGAAATATAGTTTTCGTAATTTATTATTTAGTTAAAATGAATTGTTCACTTTTCAAACCAATTGTTTAGAATTGTTTCGAATTTTTAGGATTTTTATAATTTACTCGGTTTAAGGGTAACCAATGTTATGAGCATAGTGTTAAGGTCAAGTCAACAAGGTAAAGTCAAGGTTACTACGATCCAACTTGGCAGTCGGGTGATGTCACAAAATTGCGGCCGGCTGGCGCCTCATTTCCTGTGCTCTGTGGCCTGTTTCTCCATCTAAATGCATTATACCCTATTCAAATTTATCCTTCTACTCATAAGCCTACCTTTCCTTTGGTAGTTAGGCTAAAATAAACCAAACCAGCCATCCATACCGACCAACCACACTGCCCAATGACTCGACCCAAGAATGACTCCACAAAAAACTGGCTTCTGCCAGTACCAACTCTTGCGGAACGGGCTAGGAAAATGGACAANTTGGCAGTCGGGTGATGTCACAAAATTGCGGCCGGCTGGCGCCTCATTTCCTGTGCTCTGTGGCCTGTTTCTCCATTTAAAATGCATTATACCCTATTCAAATTTATCCTTCTACTCATAAGCCTACCTTTCCTTTGGTAGTTAGGCTAAAATAAACCAAACCAGCCATCCATACCGACCAACCACACTGCCCAATGACTCAACCCAAGAATGACTCCACAAAAAACTGGCTTCTGCCAGTACCAACTCTTGCGGAACGGGCTAGAAAAATGGACAAGACAATATATTTGCACTAACAGAAAATGAATACAAATCTAAAAATAATGCATACTAGCAGGAACCTCGTCGCAACCTTTTCGCACTAAACTATCTGAAATCTTCGAAAATCTTCACAAAATCGTTGCAAATTCTCTATAAATCATCACAAAAACTATTCAAATATTCGCAAAAATTTTACAAAACTTTTCTCTAACACCTGACCATACCAAAGAGCCACACTTACCGACCAGGTCAAACTTCCATTCATTTATACATGCATATACCATTATTAGCTGGTTATAACAGCAGGCAATACAATCTATCCAAATCAGATACCTACATGAACCCAACAGTTTAATCGTCCACACCAAACACCTACTACCCCAACCAGCTGACAGCCCGGGAAGACCGACTGAGCATACCTATGAGTCAAAATAAACTATATGAACTATCAACATGAGAACATGATACCAGCCAGGCATACGAACTGGCCATACCAACAAACTATACGATACTACCATGCCTCCCAGTCATCTGCACAGTCCTTAAGAACCATCCATACAGACGAATATAACAAGCCAACCATAACAGCTGTCTACATTAACCAGGCATATGAACCAACCATATCAGCTTGCTAATGGAACCAGCCATACAATCCAACCATACCAGGCCACCAGGAATCGAATATCATTGTTAACCTCTTTGAACAAAAGTTTTGTAAAATATTCGCGAATCGTCGCATATCGTCGAATCTTCGCTAATCTTCGCAAACATTTCGCAAAATATCTCACCCAAAGCTGACTATACAAAAAGGGCCATACCAATACACCATACATGCTAGCCATTACTTATTGGCCATACCAGCTGACCTTAATATGGACCATCTATACCAGTTACCCGTACAAATCATCCATACCACACACCCATTCCACCAAGCAAGAGCAGCATTCCAGCAAGGGCGACTGGGTATATCAAGGAGGCAATGCCAATCACATGAACCATCCATTCAATACCACCATACTAGATAAACACATGAACTATTTATACCAACGAACAAGAAAAACTTGCCACAACAGCCAGCTATACTATCCACCCATGCCAACCAGCCATACGAACTGAACACATAGATCAAACACACAAGCCAATCATGTTGGCCGCACATTCAAGCCAGCCACGTGAAACAGTCACATGAACTAACTGCACCAGGCAATCAGGACAACGAGTCTTGTTTCCAACCTCTCCCCAAAAAGGTTTCACAAAATCTTAGCAAATCGTCGCAAATATTACGGAAAATATCTTTAAACATCTCAACCATAGCTCACCATACGAAAGGACCATACCTACNAAATCGTCGCAAATATTACGGAAAATATCTTTAAACATCTCAACCATAGCTCACCATACGAAAGGACCATACCTACAACAAAGCAAAAGATTATTGTTGCGGAACATACGAATATTTATATGGGTTGCTCTACTAAAAAGCATATGTTAGGCTACAATGACAGTTTTCTGTGTTGTAGGTATGACCCTGTGGTATTGTAAGCTTTGGGAAACATATTTAACGAAATTTTTGCGAATATGTCCATGGACTTGCAATGAATGGGCGAATATTTGCGAACATTTGGAACGGTTTGCTGATATGGTAGGTCTGTATGGTCCGTTATCAAGATTAGGTNATGGGCGAATATTTGCGAACATTTGGAACGGTTTGCTTATGTGGTAGGTCTGTATGGTCCGTTATCAAGATTAGGTGGCGTGGCCAGATTGTATGGATGGCCTGAATGGTCAGTATTTATGGTTCTTTGGTATGTATAGTATATGTGTTTGATACATATGGTGGTCATTTACAGTTAGTTTACATGAAAAGTCTTTCCTTAAAAGATATAACTAGTACGTTTTGCTGGGCTCTTGGCCAGGTTGGTTTAAAGGGATATGAATTATAAATGATTCTTATGGGCAGCTGGTAAAGGTGGTCCATCTGGTCGGCTGGTATGGCCTGCTAGTAATAGTTAGTTTGTATGGTTGGTAATTTGAGCTGGTCAGTTGGCATGGCCTTTTCGGTAGAGTCAGCTTTGGGTTAGATGTTTTGCGAATCTTTGCGAAGATTTCACACAACATTTGTGCGAAGAGGATAGCAATATTATTTGTTCGCCCGGTTGCCTGGTATCGTAGGTTCGTATTGCTGTTTTATGTAGTCAGCTAGTAATGTTGTCTTGCATGGTTTGTTAGTACGAATGGTGCGTATGGTGAGTTNTATTGCTGTTTTATGTAGTCAGCTAGTAATGTTGTCTTGCATGGTTTGTTAGTACGAATGGTGCGTATGGTGAGTTTATATTGCTGGGTGACAAGGTCAGTTTATATAGCCGATTGGTATGGTTGGTTTGAAAAGTTTGTTAGTATATCTTGTACGTACGTTTGGCTCTCATAATATTCTCATAATAAATTGTTCTTATGGTTGCTCTGTATGGTCAGCCGGTCTTGCTGGGCTATTGGCTGGTTCGATGGAATGGGTATTTGATATGGATGATTCCTTTGCTCGGTTNTATTGCTGTTTTATGTAGTCAGCTAGTAATGTTGTCTTGCATGGTTTGTTAGTACGAATGGTGCGTATGGTGAGTTCATATTGCTGGGTGACAAGGTCAGTTTATATAGCCGATTGGTATGGTTGGTTTGAAAAGTTTGTTAGTATATCTTGTACGTACGTTTGGCTCTCATAATATTCTCATAATAAATTGTTCTTATGGTTGCTCTGTATTGTCAGCCGGTCTTGCTGGGCTATTGGCTGGTTCGATGGAATGGGTATTTGATATGGATGATTCCTTTGCTCGGTTNTGTCAGCCGGTCTTGCTGGGCTATTGGCTGGTTCGATGGAATGGGTATTTGATATGGATGATTCCTTTGCTCGGTTCGTATAGGAAGTTGGTATGGAACGATCGTAGTGTCGGCTGGTTTGAAAAACTAGTAATGGTAAATCTATAGTGTTCGGTTGGACTGGTCAGCTGGTATGGTCCTTTGGTATGGTCAGCGGTGGNTAGTAATGGTAAATCTATAGTGTTCGGTTGGACTGGTCAGCTGGTATGGTCCTTTGGTATGGTCAGCGGTGGGTAGCAGCATTTCTGTAGTTTTTGCAAAACTTTTACTGAGATTTGCAATGATTTTGCGAATATTTGTGAAATTTTTAAGCGAAGTGGGTCATAACGAGATTCCTATTAGGCTCTTTTTTGAGATTGGTTTTCATCATTTGTTGGTGCAGCTGGATTACGATGTTCATTGTTATGCTCAGTTTAGCAAGAGCTTGTCTAGGCATGAAACTAATCTTGGGCAGAATAAGTCTTGTGGGGAGTCAGTCTTTGTTGAAGTCACTCATTTGTTAGTATGGTTGGTTGGTATGAATGACTGGTATTCTTTTTGTATGGTCCTTTGTTATGGGCTGAGCGAATCACAAGCGATTATAAGGGGGTGTTAAGAGCTCACGAAATAGCAAATGAAATTTAGTGATGGGGTGGATGTAGTTAAAACTTAGTGGGTAAATGGAGTTTTCTGGATTGCTTGTAGTTTGAGGAGTGGTTTCTGTGGCCTAGTTGTTGTAAAGGGAAGTTAGTAGTTTATATTAATTATATACACTCCAAGTTTTAGGCCCTCATCACTTAAAGGTTTTGAATTTGGGTGACATTGGAAATATTGACCGGCTGATTACCTGGATATGGCCAGCTACGAATCCACTTTGCTTCTAGCAGCAGCAGATATTCGTAACTTACTTGAGTAGATCTCTTGTAAACAGCATGACTGACTGAGTGCCTTCAAAATGTTATGTTCACACATGATGTATTTCTTCTAAGTGCCTAACAAATATAAACGATTTGTGGCTTCTTCAATCTTTTTGGATCCAAGCTTTGAAAAATCACCCCATGTATGACGTGTTTAGGTATTTCCTAAATATGCCACGTATCACAATCGTTTTATACTTCTGTTGATATAAAATTACGATTTTTTTGGTTCAGAATAAATGTACTTATATTTGAACTTAATAGTATTATTATTAAGAAATAATTAAAATAAATAAAATACAGTCAACAAGCATGTGTGTTGGTAATGCCTAGCAAAATATAGTTCTTTACTCGGATAAGCCTTGTTAGCATGGAGAGGGCGAATATCCAGGCTGTAGAACTTTCACAGGACCTCAGAAAAGTCGGAAGTACCTGTGAATGGACTAAACAAATATTTCTGAGTTAAATAAATTTAATGAATGTCGATTACGATAACTATTCGTTCGCTCTAGCGAGCTTCCAAAATACAAAATGACGTACAGATCGATAACGATTTAATTTTTGCTTTTACTGCCTTTATTTCCTTTATCTATTATATAAAGTAAACCAGAGCGTGTATCTTAATTACATGGTGTGTACTTCCATTATGAATCGTCTTGGAAAAGGCAAGTAAATATTACTTTGTACTAATAAAAGTGCAGCCAATATAATTTTCTCAAATTCAAATAAACGCTGTATGTGTATTTACACTGGAGAGCCAAAAAAACTGAAATAGGCGTGCGTATGCAAATGACAGAGGCATGGAATCAATCGGAGTAAGGCGAAGGTATTGGCAGCACCTATATAAGACAACAAGCGTCTCTCAAAGTTGCTAAATCGGTTACTGTTGCTACAATGGCTGGTTATCAAGACTTAAGTGAGTGTTAACGTGGTGTTATAGTCGGCGCTCGAAAGATGGGACATAGCATCTCCGAAGTAGTGATAAAAATTGGATTTTCGTGCACTACCATTTCACGAGATTACCATTAATTTCGGGAATCCAGTAAAACAGCAAATCTTCGACATCGCTGTGGCCGGAAAAATATTGCGAACGAACGGGACAAACGACGACTGATGAGAATCATTAAACGCGACAGACGTACCACCCTTTCTCAGATTGGCGCAGATTTCATTGCTGGGGCAACCACAAATGACAGCGTGTGAACTATTCAACGCACCGTCATTGATTTTGTGTTTCGGAGCCGAAGAGCCACTCTTGTACCGTTGTTAACTNCGTGTGAACTATTCAACGCACCGTCATTGATTTTGTGTTTCGGAGCCGAAGAGCCACTCTTGTACCGTTGTTAACTTCACGACACAAACCTTTACGCCTCGCTTGGTCCCGCCATTGGACTGATAATGACTGGGAACATGTTGCCTGGTCTTACGAGTCTCGTTACCATTTTTATCGGGTGGATGAACGTGTACGGGTATGGAGACATCCTAATGAATCCATGGACCCTACATTTTTTACAGGGGACTTTTAAAGCTGATGGAGGCTCTGTAATGGTATGGGGTGTGTGCAGTTAGCGTGANCGTGTGAACTATTCAACGCACCGTCATTGATTTTGTGTTTCGGAGCCGAAGAGCCACTCTTGTACCGTTGTTAACTGCACGACACAAACCTTTACGCCTCGCTTGGTCCCGCCATTGGACTGATAATGACTGGGAACATGTTGCCTGGTCTTACGAGTCTCGTTACCATTTTTATCGGGTGGATGAACGTGTACGGGTATGGAGACATCCTAATGAATCCATGGACCCTACATTTTTTACAGGGGACTTTTAAAGCTGATGGAGGCTCTGTAATGGTATGGGGTGTGTGCAGTTAGCGTGAAAAGGGTCTCTGATACGTCTAGATACAACTCTGACAGGTCACAGAAACATAACCATTCTGTCCTATCACCTGCACCCATTCATGTCCATTGTGCATTCCGAAAGACGTGGACAGTTCCAGCAGAACAATGCGACACACCACACTTCGAGAGATGCTACCGAATAGCTCCAGGAGCACTCTTCTGAATTTATATTTTTCCATTGGCCACCATAATCACCAGACATGAACATTATTGAGCATATATGGGATGCCTTGCAACGTGCTGTTCAGAAGAGATCTCCACCGCCTCGTTCTCCTATAGATTTGTGGACTGCTCTGCACGATTCATGGTGTGAATTGCCTCCTGCATACCTTCAGACATTAGCCGAGTCCATGCCACGTCGTATCGCGGCACTTCTGCGTGCTCGCGAGAGTTCTACACGTTATAAGGCAGGTGTACCAATTTTTTTTGGCGCTTCAGTGCATCATTGATGCTGTGTTGAACATTATTATACAGAGAAGAAAAACGTTTATATTAAGAGACCTGGTACATATAATTTGTTTGTGAACTTCAGATATATTATTTCCTGATGCTAGTTATTGCACATGCACTTACATCATGACTAACAGTAAGTTTATAATCAATAAATAATACTAAAAATACTAATAATGNAGGTGTACCAATTTTTTTTGGCGCTTCAGTGCATCATTGATGCTGTGTTGAACATTATTATACAGAGAAGAAAAACTTTTATATTAAGAGACCTGGTACATATAATTTGTTTGTGAACTTCAGATATATTATTTCCTGATGCTAATTATTGCACATGCACTTACATCATGACTAACAGTAAGTTTATAATCAATAAATAATACTAAAAATACTAATAATGNGTTATTGCACATGCACTTACATCATGACTAACAGTAAGTTTATAATCAATAAATAATACTAAAAATACTAATAATGCAAACAACACTGGTAATACAATTAAGACATTATATAACAACTAAACAGAATTTCATCGAATTTGTTAAAAAAAAATTTATTTTTCTTCTGTCTATTTGTTTCCTCCACATCAGAGTCAAGATAAATAGAAATGTATACCCCCGCCATATTTTTGTGATAATATAATTCCATAGGTTTCTGTCAACAATATACGTAAGGTTTACTCTTGTTCACTCTTGGAGAAGGTGATCTTCTCTCCATTATGACAAAATTTTTACATTTTTCTGTGGCGATTGTAAAATAGCATAGCAAGAAACATAACGCAGATGTGTTAGGTATTGTTGCTTTTGGCAAAAATATGTTACCATAAGGTCACGTGACTACAGTTCANAACATAACGCAGATGTGTTAGGTATTGTTGCTTTTGGCAAAAATATGTTACCATAAGGTCACGTGACTACAGTTCACGTAAAAATTAAATTGTTGTTATTATTTGTATGTTGCCATAACAGCTTAATAGATTTTTACAAACACGTAATATTGAATTGTGCAGTCAACACCATGTTTACCTACTATTAAAAATGTGTAACGAGCACATTTTATTTAAAATAAATNTATTGAATTGTGCAGTCAACACCATGTTTACCTACTATTAAAAATGTGTAACGAGCACATTTTATTTAAAATAAATATATTCAGTGTTCACATCAAAATTTAGTTTTTTATGTTACAATTATTGGGATTTTACTTAAAAAGACCGAAATACAAGACTTTTTTGGGGATTATACAATAATACACACATTTTCAAGAACTTCATGTTTTCAAATGTATATATATTTATATATATAAACACGCATGTGCGTGTGTGTGTGTTGATACGCGTGCTGCAAAAGTGTTTGCTGACAGAAAGGGTAACTATGAAACTGCATATTACAAAATAAAATACTTACCAAGAATAAAAGGATAAAACGGTCTTACTCAGATTATTTCAAAGCTTCTGGGCAGCGGTGACTGAGCAGTTAGCCTGTTTGCCTCCTACCTGAAGAACCGGGTTCAATCCCCGGCTGGGTCACTCTCGGATTTTTGGAATTGCAAATCGTGCCGGACGTTGCCGCTGATCGGCATAATTCTCGGGGATCTCCCGTTTATCCTTCACTTTATTTCTACGCTGCTCCATTCTCTCGTTATTTCACCCTCATCGGATCTCAAGACCTTGTTGTTAAGAGACAACCACATCTCTCAACTGAACTCAACTTTTCTCAGAACTCTTGTGTGAAACTTTTACGGGCCGTGAATGACTATTTGTTGGAGTCCAACGGGACTAGGGAATCAAAATAATTGAACAATACAAATGTCAGTCCCCCAGGGTTGCTACATGCGTCTGACTAGTATAAATAAAACCTTATTTTGTCTTTGTTATAGCCAGCCTTTTCTAATGGGATAACTTCATACCTATACTATATTTTCTCGGCGAGTTAAATTAATATTGTTTATTATCATAACAAACCCATGTACACATAAGAGCAAATGAAAGTAAATATAAAAAATATGGGTTAATTTTTTTAAAGGTTTGACTCTCCCTCAGGCTACATCACTGTAGTAATTTTACTGTGAACATTAAGATACAATAACCATAATGAAGGTTTTAAAAAATATGCTGTAATGGAGATACAATAATTCACTTGCAGTATCGCAAAACAAAAATTATTTTGCAGCTGTACTACCTGAAAGGTATGAGAAGTTTTTATTTTTCAGAGTTTTGGTTAAATAATAAGTCAATAGGATAACAAGCAGAAAAATTACACTTGTACAAGCGGAGTATGACTACAACATATTTGATTCTTTCGTAATGCAGTTTAAAATTAAAAAAATTCAGAAATCCAAAACCGCACGTGTAACTTAAGAATTACACAGCATAAAATAAATGTCGCCCATCCCGGACTTAGAAAAGCAATGAAGATAGCAGTGGCAGTGTTTCCTTTCTAGTGATAACTAAACAATATTACTACTGAATAGAAATAACAATTAAATTCACATTTAAGTTTGAAAGTTGTGCGTTACCTGACGCGTGAGGATTAACTTTCTTTACTGCGGATAATCTATACACACATTGTGAATCTTACAATTAATTTAATGACATACTGCGAAATATAGTTTATTTAGTTTCCTGTGTCTTGTGACACACTGAGTATAAAATATGACGGTAAAGGAGTGAAGACGCATTATCTATGTCTGCCCTGCAGTTCTGCTGGATGCAATCAGGTACGTTCTAACACTTTTTATAAATTGTGATCGCCTACCGCATGTAAATAAAATTTGAAAAATGTATTTATATAGTAGTTATCTAAAAGTTTGAACATGGAAAGCAAATGTCAGAATTCTTTACGATCTTGCTTGTAATACAGCACAAATTATAGCAAAAAAAAATTTGCAAAAAGTTACTTGAAAATAATCATTTAAACCTGTGTTATAACAAAACAGCGGAAAAAAGGTAGGCTTTTATATCTCTGTCGATAAGAGGACATAGATATACAATGGGAATAGTCACTAGGCCCCTTCACGTTCGGAAGTGCGCACCGTCGTTATATACTGTTCACGTTTAATTGAGACCTTTGAAAACAATGTTAAGGATGTTTTTCTTATCGCTTTATATTCTTTCTGGATACTTAAAAATAACACTGTGATGGGTTGAATTACTTTATACATGAGCGAACCAAGTAAAAGCGTGGAACTGTCAGGCGTGTATATGCGAGTGAGTGAGTAAGTGAAGAGATTTAGGGGGCTCTAAACAGCGACGACTAGAGAGCCAATGACTGTGATTGATAAGAGGGGAAACGGGAGAGTCTCGAGAAAGCAATTGCAGTCCGGGTTCGATTCCCGGCAAACTTACTCCCAGAATTTTACATGCGTTCCCTTTGGCCAGCTGGTTTTATCGCGGAGCTGCCGTTCCTAACACCCTCGCATTAAGCACCTGCTACAATATGAAAATTTGTCTTTAATATTTATTTCACAAAGAAAATTTTAAGTTTTAACAATGTCATCAAATTCTGTTCTCAAAAAAATGTATCACATAATATTGAATATTATTGAAAACGTGTTACAATATCACTTTTTTTTTATTTGATGGACCTAATCTTATTTTCCAAAAAAAAAAAAAAATCTCAAAGCGGGATGATTTTTTCGTGTTACCATACAGCCAACTACAGGAACGAATATTTTAAACATTGCGATTTATTTTAAACTTCTAAAAAAATTTTAATTTATTGACAATACTTATTTGCTGATAGCTGGAAATGATTACATTTAATTTTTAGCTATTTTAGCTTAATACCAAGTCCCAATCGTGTTCATGCCCTAACAGATATAGTATGTATAAACTGTATTTTAAATAGCACATTGACTGGCGAACGGCCTGTCAAGTTGGAAACAACCTTGGCAAAGTTTTTCCATTTCTTTACGCTGTGTTAAAAGTGTTAGGTTAACGTTTGTTTATGATAAAAATATTTTTTTTGAGTCCTGTTTCAAATGAACAAAGAGTAAGAATTGGCAAACTACGAAATCAACCCCTAACACGCCACATAACGTACATTGCAAAAAAAAACGTTGGAAGCCGTTTTGTCATGAACGAAAATTAATGTTCGTACTCCCATGTCGTAAATAATGCTTCAAAAATATTCGCTCTTATAGTATAGGGCTGTACAGCGGATTTTACTGTTCGCTGTTGGCGGTTGACTAATCCTATTAACAACAGCCCTCTGAAAAAGTCTACACTCCTAATTCCACAGATTTTATAGACACATTTGGGCATGTGTTCCTAACGAAGATGTCACATAGATATGATAAGTAATTCCATGTATTAATATGATTTTAACATTGCCTGTTATAAAATCTAATTGTCAATATGTTATTGAATAAATTTTCGTTTCTTTAGTAATTAACACGAGATATTTAAAATTTTCATACACCTAACGTAAAAACACTCCTTAAATTTTCACATGTTCAGACTAATAACGTTTGTACAATAATATCCGGTATAAAATGGCTAATTTTATAAATGGCGGATGGATAGAAAATGTTTAAAACAAGGCACCCTGCTCTGGACTTTCAAACCTTCTTGATTAAAATTAAATAGCAAATGGAAAGATACATCAAAACTTACCACTTAACTTGCCACAATACAAATATCATTAACGCTAGTTTTGCTAGTTCAATGCCGTGCGCGTAGTGGTGACAGGTAATTGTTGCGCGTACCTGTGTCACTCTAATAGCTGAACTATTTCTGATGCTCAGTAGTGGAAAATAGCTCCAGATAGGCGGGCGTCTTAGTTTTACATTTAATGTCTCACTGTAGGTTTGACGACTACCGGATTCAAATTGAAAGCCCGTCATTTTATGTGAGTTACTCCGCCGTAGGGTGCGCAAACTTTTTACGCATTATTGCCATTAGTAGTTTACGCTCTCCACGGTAAACACATCACTTCTGTTAGCCCTGATTCAGGTCTGTTTGTATGAACAATGAGTATTCTTACATTTTATGAGGGGCCGCAGTGTGCAGTGGAAAGTCTACTTGCCTTCAACATAGGAGAACCGGGCTTGATTCCTGGAGAGGCCAGTCCCGTATTTGCGTATGTGCGAATCGTGTTGGACGCTGCTACTGGTCAGCGGGTTTTTGCGGGGATCTCCCTTTCCTCCGCCCTTTCATTCCGGCGCTGCTCCGCGCTCACCTCGCTCCGCCCTCATCAGCTCTCAAGACTTCTATGTGAAGAGCCGCCCATATTTATCCACCCAACTCCACTTACTCTTTATGCTGTATTAACATTGCAATGGGCCTGACCACTTTATTCCTGCGCCGGTCATGTGAAACTGTAAAATTACTAGAAAAGTTAATATTTCACAAATTTGCAATTTCATACCATTATGTGCACTAAAACAGAAATTAAAATAAATGTTTTCAATTTCAATAAACGTTAATGAAACACTTTCAATTCAACTTTAAGACATGTATAGGCCTGAAATGCCAGTCAATGTGCTCGTTAAATACGTATTGTACAGGTAAGAGCGGTAACATTTGTCAAAAGGTTGATTTGTCTTCACCACTTTATTGGTGCTCGTCGGATATTACATTCCTCTCGATATCCGCCACTGATATTCACAGGAATGGCCATGAAGGGAGTCGCGTGGATATTACTGCTGCTGCCGCTGGCTGCGACGGCGCTGTGTGGCGACCCAGGCAACTACAGGAACCAGGGTCCCCCCCCTGGTTTTTGGAGTTCAGATCCAATGCCGCCGCATAAACCCGTGCCTTTGAGATGGTTCCCGGCGCCGCAGCATCAAGCCGGATTTTATGGAGGGGCGTTCCCAACGCCGCAAACACCTCACCACCTGTCCTTGCCGATGGAGTTGCTTTCTGATGCGCTGTCAGAATCACAGTTAATGAGTACACACCTACAGAAAAGGAAGGGGCCGAATCCCTATTTGTTCACATAAAACCCCATGTTGTCATTCCCATTAAGGCCTAGAAACAATCGAACTCTACATGTAAGCAATACCATCTTTCTTATTATCAATGTTCGTATTATATAGTGTTAATTAATTCATTCACTGTCGCCTTCAAGATTGGAAATTGATGCCAAAATAGCAACTTGATTTTATGAAATTCCCCTTTTTCAAAAATTGCAGTAGTAAGATATTTTTTTTTTTTTTTAAGATTTATGCGTAACTAGGTATTTCGCACATAAGAAAAATTCCGGGAACACGACTTTTTGCATGTAAACAAAATAGTCCATTCTCTAAACCCGTATGGATTTGGTTATATCTTATTAGGTGCATTGAAAAAATAAAAACAAATTTTGAAATCGTAAAAATTCGCATTTTCCAGCCTTTTAGCTACGNTGAAATCGTAAAAATTCGCATTTTCCAGCCTTTTAGCTACGTTTCGTTAAGATGAAGGAGAAATGTACAACTAAATAGATGCAGTTTAATTTGTGGTCTTTCATCGCGTGTATTTAAATCCNAAATAGTCCATTCTCTAAACCCGTATGGATTTGGTTATATCTTATTAGGTGCATTGAAAAAATAAAAACAAATTTTTAAATCGTAAAAATTCGCATTTTCCAGCCTTTTGCTACGTTTCCTTAAGATGAAGGAGAAATGTACAACTAAATAGATGCAGTTTAATTTGTGGTCTTTCATCGCGTGTATTTAAATCCCNTTAAGATGAAGGAGAAATGTACAACTAAATAGATGCAGTTTAATTTGTGGTCTTTCATCGCGTGTATTTAAATCCCGCTGTTAAAGATCTGATTTGCATAGTACACATGTACGTAATCTTTATAGATATCCTGGAATATCCCCATTACTTTCATGCTAATTGGCAGCTTCACTAACGATGACAGACGTCTTTCAGTGAAATGCCGAATCCCAATTGACACTGTATCCTAGTAACATATCGGGTTGTCCATAACCCCACACGAACTTTCCATTCAGTACTCTAGCCAATAAGGAAACTTCTAAATCTGTGTACACAAATTCAAAGATGAGCCAGTTTTACAAGTATCACACATCCAAGCAATTGCTGAGATATCTACAAATTAGAAAAAACTTAGGGTACTGAATATTTTCACCGAGAAAGGAAAACTTTCTTAGTACAACACTATCAAATAGCATTACACCATTTCAAACATATTCATGATGGCGGACACCAAAATTGAAGCGAAAAAAATTAATATATCGTAGAAAATGAAATCAGTAAGAGAGAACTGGCATGTACTGAAGACAAAATTATTCTTTAGAGACAATGCAACTATCTGTTTGTAAATCGCCAAACAAAAAATCCTTTCCACTATAGAAGAAGATACTTTTCCCAAGAAAATTCTGGAAGTGCAAAGTTGTCTGACCATATTTATTTCAATGCATTTAAATTGAAAATGGTACTTTTGGACTTTTAACAAATACTAAACATTATATAATAGGAAGGCTAAATCGAAATAAACACTTACAAACTTCGATCTTATGAAAAACAATTTTGAAAGCATATGCAACCTATGTCGACTGTGCTTAGTAAGGGCGGTATGCAGCCTGGAATATGTAGCTATAACATAAGTTTACGGTAAATGTTGGATAATATATTTGACATGGATAAAAAATTTCAGAATAAGTTGTTGAACGAGTATCTGCAACCACTGCAAAACCTGTCGNTAATATATTTGACATGGATAAAAAATTTCAGAATAAGTTGTTGAACGAGTATCTGCAACCACTGCAAAACCTGTCGATTCCAAAAAATTTGGTTGTAGTGAAAATAGGTGCTGAAACATGTTTTACATGCTGTTACGGGATGCCACAGGTTAACCGTATTTAATGACGGATAATAAATTACCTACATATTATTGCCAAAAGGTCATCTTGTGCTACCNACATATTATTGCCAAAAGGTCATCTTGTGCTACCACCGGTTTCAAGAAATTTGTGAAGTCACCTAATGGTTTCGAAATTTTTGCACAAACGTATCCATAACTGTAGGTTTCAGAATGAGAATACAAAAAAATCTTTTCGTTAATTTTAACATGCTGAATAATAATCCGTTATTGGGAAAGCAATGAAGCTTCGGCATTACGAAATTTTATGCAACAATAATGTCGCAACCTTTAATTTATGTGACAAAATTTTATTGAAAGCAACTTGTTTTGCTGTGTTAGCAGATATTCGTTCAAATGCATATCATCCAGGGTGTAATTATTCCATTTCAAATACTTTGTGTTATATAATCTATAAATTTGCGTTTCAGCTAAAGTTCCTAGGCAGCGTAATGCGCTTAGGAATCATTCTTGACTTGAAATTGGGTAAAAGTTTTTGAATTACAGTGTTTAGTTTCGTAAACTCTAAATTCAAATCAGCAATTTCAATCAATATATATTATTTGGCCGGATCTTAATTTATGAGCTGTTGTCAACTGGTGAATAATTGGAATTCACTGAGGATTCATTACCAAGCCAGTGCAATTCACTAGGAATCAGTAGAAATCACTGTTTAATCACTGAATACAAGAACCTTAAATGATCAAAATAGAAGGTTATTTCTTCATTTGTTGAAGTTTCATCACACCTGCAGTCACATGATCAGATTTGGAGCAGTTTCAAGTGTTAAAAATTATTAGAGTTTAAGAAATATGTAGTCGTGGTATGTCGGTGTTTTTTTACTCATCCTTTATACATTAAACATATACGTGGCCTGCGACTCCAGCTCACGCATGTTCCTCTTCTCCAGATGACAGAAGCTAAGACTTCGAAAACAGAAACGGAATGTAACCCAGAATGAAGAAGCGCAACGCTTGTCACTGCACGCGATACGGTTTGACTGACTGCACCACCTTCAAATAAATCATTGTTAACTTTTCTCCCCGAAGATTACTCTGAACAGCATGCACATCTCGCGAGATGAAGTCATGTACCTTTGTGATTGGCACTTGTGAACAATAAACGTAATCTGAAAGCATGTATTTCTTTATCCGATCGTACAGTGACCAGTGGAAAACTGGCCACGTGAGTTCCTTCTTGCTCCCTAAATGTTTAACCCATCGCGGAACGGCCTGTAGGTGAACGGCAACATACCAGGCTAGTAGCATATGCGCCATCCCACAAACATCAGGCATGTTCCTTTATCCCATTACTTATTTACATTTTTTTCCTCGTTCTACAATTTCAAGGTCCAAGTATCTGTGAAATATCCCGTCTACCTCACATCCACCTATTCAATGCTAAAAAAAAAAACCAACTATTTCTCTAATCTTCATGTGTCTCAATGGGAAAGCGAAGGAATGAAATATATTTTCTAAAATATTAGTACAAAGACAATACTGTTACAGATTTATTTCTGATCAACAGCCACCTATAGATAATGTAAAAATTATTGCTTCCCTTTTTCATCCTCTCCAAAATACTGACCCAGACAGATTCTGGTGTATCCATACCTTCTCCCAAATGATAACATCTCCCTTCTCCATGGATGCTAACCTTCTAACATTACAATAATATCTCATTCCTGACTGGTTATTGGCACCCCTATATTTCCTGCTAAAAAAACTATTGACTCAATGTTTGACAGTGCGACTCTAGCGTCTTCTACAATGTGACTGTGAAGAAACCTGCAGAGGATCGTGAGCATCATCAAGCACACACGCTGTATTACGGAATTGGGATGTTATTTACTTCTCACCTAGTATTATAACTGCAAGCAGCTGTAAGAGCACATTACCGTAAATACGACTTATGCATATCTAAGAATATAGTTTTATTTGAGGTACACATTGCCAACAAACTTTTCAATATATCGATACACGTATTTCTTAATGTTTAAAGAATATTAGGACTCCTTACCTGTTTTGTTGTTATAATATAGCACGAACTTAGTACATTGTACTTATGTTTGTATTTTCAGTAGTAGAAGAATTTCGCAATGTTAAACATACATTGTTTATAGCATAAGTGACTGTGAAACTTTCCCAAGTAGCAAAGTCAGTTGGCCTATTTGTGCAAATCTGCTCTAAACGGTCAGCCCACAAACAGTTTCCATAATCAGTCAAACGCTGTAATAAACCCGCAGATGCATGAAAGCCACATGTTGCCTCCAGACCATTGTGGTTATATCTGGGCCACTGTTCATACAACTTCCATTTAGCAAAATACAATATGCCCATAAGCGGCACTATTATGTTTAGCCAATTGTAGTCCAAGTATGCTGGCACAATCAGTGGGCCATGAATGTTCAGCAGTATAGGGCTGACTGCTTATGGCTAGCTATAAGCTAACCAAATGTCACCAGTCAATTGTTGGCAAGCCACTTGTGACTCAGATATTAACCTCTTATAGCCCGGCTATTTGCCACTTACAACCCAGCATAAGTGGGTCACTTGTGGCCCAATTAAAACCAGCTTTCCATGAACTGTCGAAACGAAACAAATTATTTTATTTCGCCCAAATAAAAATTACTAATTTTCTGTCGACATATATGTTTCATATTTAGCATTATTTAAAAAAATTGTCAATTTCATTGGAAGAACATGGAGTTGGACTCACACACCTTAAATTTAACAGACTAAAATGTTACAACATAATCTACTATGGATTAGTCTAGACCGTTTTCAGTAAATGTGAATTATTTTTACAACACAAAGTTGCATTACTAACACTGGTTCAGAACCAATTTATCTTAGTATCACAGATCGATACCGGGATTTACGTTTTTAGTTTAAAATGCTATACTTTTAGCTTTGTGCTAATTTCAGGTGGTATTTAAAATACAGGTTTCTAGTGTAGGAACTATTTATTCTGATTGCATTAAATAAAAATAGAAAATTTTATTTGCGTCAGCTTTTTCTATTCAAAAACATTATATATTTGGCATGCCTTTAATTACCCACAAGCTTGCTGATAATGCAAGCAGAAAGTGGAATGCCAGAAATGACGCCTAAGATTGCTGATATTATGTCCCCAATAGGAAGTATATCATAAACGGTCCATTAGTTTTTGCTAATATATTACCAACAGTAAGTTATAGCTTGCATTTTTTACCGCCTGCTTTAAGGGCATCTTTGGAAATCTTACAACCACTGTGATAGCATTGTCCCACATAACGCCTATTTGAAAAAAGGTTATATAACTTAAATTTATATGACCTGTTGGTCAACTGTATGATAAATCCTGACAGGGATAAATGTAAGCGTTTGTTACCACTGCAAACATTTGTGGCCAATAGTTTACCGCTTGTAGTTAGCTACCTGTGTCACCTACCAATCTGTTTAGTGAAGCATGGAATATAAGAATTTGTGTCTTATGCGATAGTGCATAATGTTCCGGAGATAACAGTTGATTTTCCTTCACCCNATGTTCCGGAGATAACAGTTGATTTTCCTTTACTTGCAGAAATGTCGCAGGAAGGACTGTGGTAAGCAGTGTGCTTAAATTTACGCAACTTTCATTTATTACCATTTCAATTAATTTAAGTGTGCGTCGATTGTAGGTGAATTTTCCAAGGATAAATACAGGGTAATTTTAGTGTAACACACTCCCAAGTATATATATGTATGCATATATATATAGATACAATTTATAAGAGTGTAAATAATACTAATAGCTATTGCTACTGTGTAATAAGAACAAAATGACAAAATGCCAATCTCCTACAGTGTTTTACACAAAATAGTATTCGCAAAAAAACCATAGCATAATCTTAAGAAAATCGACATATGGAATCCACTAAATGATACAATGTACTCTGAGTACGCGGGTGCAAGGAAAAACAGAGTAGTGTAAGCGTGCGCTGGTTTCTCTAGTCTCATAGAAGTAAAATTCGCTGTGTGTTGGAAAATATAAAAGTGTATTCAGAATTTCCCTATTTATTTCACGTTAATTTAAATGAAATATTTGACTTCAGTGAGTTAAAAAAACATTTTACTGCTCTAAGCATTAATTAAATTGCACCAAAGTAAAAATTTTATTATTCAATGTGTATACTTTAAATATTAAATATCATGTTATTCTATTATATTAAAATGTCTCAAAATCACAAGTCTGAAATAATTGCAACTCTTCACTCGGAAAATATATACTTTGATGTGATGGCACATCAAAATTTTGCTACACAGCATGTTTGTAGGAGATAGAAAACAGGAGGTGTAACAAGAATAATTTAGTCAAGAATTTTCGTCGGTCAAAGGGTTGAGATCGGTTAACACAAACAGCATGCATCTTTTATATTAAGAAGCGTGGTAGGGACGTTCATATTTAATTGCATTTACCTCTCTTTATAAATTTATAGGACTTAATTTTTTTTATCGTTTTACAGTAGAGACTTTCATTCCTCAATACATATGTTGGATTGCCTTTATTACTAACTGCAAATATATTCACACTTATCAAAAAAATTTAAAAAAATTCGCAGACTCAGTTATAATTATTGTTAATAACTGCCATTATTTTTCTCATTGCGGTATGATAAGGTTTTATTCTTAAAGCAAAATATTAAAACTTGGTTATGATTATTACAAAAATAAACAATGCAATCCGATATATTCATTAATGAGCTATTAACATACGATACATTTATTCTGGTTTATCTTTAGATGTATTATACTATGTACAATGTTGTAATTTTAATAAAACGTGAAATATTACGAGTCATAAAGTAATAAAATGAATTTTAAACTATCAGTTTTGTCTTGAAATTCTTATACCACATGTCCCAATTCAAAGAAAATGTAATTAACGTGTAGAAACTTAGCGCAAAAAATGGCTTCGCAAAATTATAATATACAAATTATTTGAAATACAAATACAATGAAATCAGTTAAATTATGTGGCTAGTACTACCACGGAACTGTAAGTAGCTTTTGCATTCTCGTAAAAAACAACCCATATTGGAGAACTCTGGAATGATGTTTACTACATTATATATAGCAATTCTGAGTATTACTTCCACAAGTCATCCAATATGTGTACAAACACACACAAGGTTGTCCACCTAACGTGTACACGTCCAGAAATTCCGTAACGTTTGCAGATCACGAAGTGCAGGTTTTGCTAAAAGAAATAGTACCTACAGAGACGAGTTATTTTTCGCATAGTGACTTCATCGCACCTGTATAGGCAGAGAAATTGAACCACATGTGATTTTTGAACTGGAATCATACATTCATTTCAGAGATGCAAAAAGGAATACAGTGATATAGCATCTGCAATGGAAAGTAATCCAGAAACATCAGGAAATAAAGTGCAAATATGATGAAGTAAGGTGGACTGCTATCACGGGGCAGTGAACCTGCACTCATTGCTGTAAGTGAACAACACTCGCTGTGACTCATCATATAGGGATCACTACCTATACAAGTGTAACACCAGTCCCGTAATATGTTGTAGTAAGTGGTGCGTCAGGGTGTGACTTTGCGTACACAATGAAGACCACGAATGAGACAAAACTGGACGCTCTACTTGTTTACGGCGAGTAGGGCAGAAATGCCAAGAAAAATGTCCAAACGTATGGTGAAATGTATCCTAACCGGATCACTACCTATACAAGTGTAACACCAGTCCCGTAATATGTTGTAGTAAGTGGTGCGTCAGGGTGTGACTTTGCGTACACAATGAAGACCACGAATGAGACAAAACTGGACGCTCTACTTGTTTACGGCGAGTGGAGCAGAAATGCCAAGAATGACGTCCAAACGCATGGTGAAATGTATCCTAATCGGACGACCACCTTATAACAAATGATACGAATAATTTGCATATGCCTCTTGTCATGACGTTATAAGAATTTTACAATACGAATGTAACAAATGACTGCTAGAGGCNATAAGAATTTCACAATACGAATGTAACCAATGACTGCTAGAGGCGAGACGCAACAAAATGAAGAGTTTGCACATGTCAATGCAAACCCCCAAGTGGTCACGTAATACCTTTCCAGGTTAATTGTAAAAAGTAAAACAAGTGTGATACGCATACTGCGCCAACGGAAATTCCATCTTTATCACTTTTCTATTCTTTAGGCTTTAGACGATGGTGATTTACAGCAGTGTTTTCACTTTTCTACCCAAGCAGTAAAAGTCAGTTGGCACACTTGTGTAAATCATCTTGTACACGATCAGCCCACAAATAGTTTCCTTAATCAGTCAACCGTCAGTCAACCACAGTAATGCACCCGCAGATTACTTGTGACCCACATGATGCCTCTTGACTGATATTTGCAGCTGGCCACATCTGGGCCACTTTTCAGACAACGTCCATGTAACAAAATACAATCTGCCCATAACCAGCCCGCTTCTGCGTTAACACTGGTACCCCAAGCATGTCAGCACCATCAGTAGGACATGTGTGGCAGCAATGACCCACTTTCTGCTTCTGGCCTGCTGCAAGTTAACCACATGTCGTCAGTCAACTCTTGACAAGCCACATGTTATCCAGCTATTGACTACTGGTAGCTCAGCTATTCACTTACAACCCAGCTATAGGCCACTTGTGGCTCACATAGAATCAGCTTGCCATTTATTTTCAAAGCTATATATATGTATATATGCTGCACTCAAATAAAACTAATTTAGTTACAATATTAATATATTTTATAATCAGTATTTTTAGACAGTAAGCAAGTTTCTTCGAAAGAACCTGAATTCGAACTCACAAACCTTTCGTTCATAGTTTAGAATGCTAGCAACTACTCTACTCTGTAATAAAGTAAATTTTTTTTTAAGTAAAACAGAATGCTTTCTACTCATAAAATATGTATTATTTGATTTGAAATATTCACATTTTATGTTAGTAACACAAGTCAATACTGGAAATTCTTTTTTTGTTTTAAAGATTTGTACTTCTGTATCATGGAACTTTAAGGACTAATGAAATTTTAATATAGCAATTTTTTTTTCGTATAATGCTTTGCAGGTTAACAGCCTAAAAACTATTTTTGTGTATTCCCAATTTCTCACGATAATTATACTTCATATAGTCGGCATGCCCTAAATNATAATGCTTTGCAGGTTAACAGCCTAAAAACTATTTTTGTGTATTCCCAATTTCTCACGATAATTATACTTCATATATGCATGAAATACACAATGAAATTAAAAGACATACACTATTTTCTATTGCACAACATCATATAGTCGGCATGCCCTAAACAGCGTATGAAATTATGTTTAATATGTCCTAAACAGCAACAGTTGGCATACAATAAGTGGAAAATATTCTGGCTGANTAGCGTATGAAATTATGTTTAATATGTCCTAAACAGCAACAGTTGGCATACAATAAGTGGAAAATATTCTGGCTGATAACGTTTCTTCTTTAATACGCAACAGTTAGCAAACAACAAAAGGCTCGTTAGTATGCTGCTATTATGTCCCGAGCAGTAATTAACTGTTGGCAAGCCATGCGTGGCCCATTAGGATGCTAATAATACATCCCCACCAGTAAGTAACGGTTGGCAACCGATAAGTGGCCTACATATTTGCTGTTTCTTACGTCCCCAGAAGAAAACTACAGTTGGCATGACATAAGGGGCCCATTTGCGTACTACCAATACATTCGCGGTTGTAAGTAACATTTGGTAAACCTTGAGTGGCCCAGAAGTTTGCTGCTTGTATGTCCCCAGCAGTAAACAACATTTGGCCTGTCATAAATGAACCGTTAGATTGCTTGCAGCTAATATTTTCCCAACTGTAAGTAAAACATGGTCAGCTGTAAATCGCCCATAAGCACGCTACTAACATTTATCTAGCAGTAAGTAACAGCCAGCATTTCATTTTCATTCTGCTTGAGGGGCATCCATTAAATTCTAGCAATCATTGTGAGAACATTGGCTCACAAAACGATTATTTAGAAAATAAATATTCACGCCTTTATGTATATAACAAGATTGTCAACAACATCTACAAGAAATTTTGCCACTTATAAATACGAACGTTTACCACCACTGCCAACAGTTGGCCAACTGTTAACTGCTTGTTTCTAGCTACTTGGGTAGGGTTGCTCTGATGTATATAAGGGATGACAGAACGTCTCTGATGAACATGCTACTTACCGGTTAACAACCTTTACAAACCATGGGCGCCTAAATGTCCGAAATATGCATTACTGGGCGATGGAGAATCCATGCTGGTTACAACGCGTAGAAAACCAACGACAGTGGAACGTGAACGTGTGGTGTGGATTCGTTGGAGACCAGGTCACATGAGCATACTTCATTCAAGAGCACTGACCTGTGGTACTTGCACCCATTACCTCAGAGACACCTTGTTGGCACTTCTGGAAGGCATACCGCTAGACATACACAGTGACGTATGGTTTAGGCCTTGCGGTTGTCTTGTGCTTTTGGCTTTGGTGGCGAGGAAAGTGTTAGACGAGATGATGTGGCTATGTTTTAAGATAGCCAGGTGTCACCCGCCAACCTTGACCTCTAGATAGGATGAACAACGTAGTTCCTACGACGCCAGATGCCATACAGAAACGCATTGTGGCAGTTTGAAACTGCATTAATTCAGAAACACTTCAGGCCTCTCGTCACTCACTACGTGTGCGTTACATACCTGTGTTGCTGTCGATGGTAAATACATAAAATACATGCTGTAAAATGCCTAATGTGAAGTGTTTCAATCATAATTTTGTTCTTTGATACAATGTATGCGGATGCGAATACATTTATTCTTAAGTTGGTTTGGTCTACGTGTGTTGTGCATCTGTATGGACTCGTTCCTCAGTGCAAGTAATGACTAGGAAACCAATCTTCTGAATTACTTTCGTATCTGAATAAAATGCATTTATTGATATCAGACTTGCACTCAAATTGCCAGTCTTCCCTCCACTGTGCTGCTAGCATTGATCAAATATCGCAGTCCATGTCCATTGATCCATTAAGGTAAGCGCTACAATGCCATAGGAAGCAGTCCCGCCAGGATGAGTCATGGCGCATGTTGTTAAAGCCGGGATTACTTGGAGGACGTGGCCCACACGTGTGAATTCACGCATTCAAGCAACCTATACTCGCGTCGTTTACGCCCCATGGGTGTGAAAGATGACAAATATTTACATAGTACAGGTTTCAGTCGTGAATATTGAGCGATTAGTAACGGATGTATGCATAGCTGTGTGTGAAATCTTAGCAATACAGTTGATAACTATTCATAAAAAATAGAAAGGGAACTTTGTAGAAGTACAGGTTAAGTATAAAAGAATACCCCAAATTTTAAGGTCTATAATATCATACCCAAGCAACCTACAAGCTTGAATGTCCAATCAAAAGAACCGCAATATCGTGAAGTTTGTTTACCATACCTTCATTAAGGTTCAATGTGACCACAATGAGTGCCCCGAACGACATTTATGCTATAATCGAACTCGTTCCACACTCTTGTCAGCATGTCCGGTGTTACGGTTTGGATGTTGTTCGTAACGCTCGTTTTTAGATGGTGAGGGGGAAGATGGCCTACCTTTGACGTGTCGATGTAAACATGACGGTCTGATATTTTTAAAGTGCTCAAATATGACACTGGGAGCGTCTGGCGTCGCAATATGAGTGCGTGTTGTGTGTTAGTCCGAATCACGATGGTGACGAAACAACAGAAGGCGTTCTGTGTTATACAGTTTGCTAAATGTGAATCATGTAAGACCGTTCAAAGTTAGTTCCGACGCAAATACGGAAGTCATCCTCCCAATAGGTGGAGTACCATACATTGGTTTCGTCAGTTTTATGACACAGGGTGCCTTTGCAAAGGCAAAAGTTCCGCGCTTCCACATGTGTCCTAAGAGAATGTACAACGGATTAAACAAGCGTTCGATCGCTGTCCCAGAAAAATAAACTCGACAAGCTACCATAAAATACAAATCCCTCAATCAACGTTATGGATTTTGTTGCGAATGCGATTACTGTATAAACCATACAGTTAACAGCTTGTACAGGCTCTTAGCGAAATGGTTAATGAACTGATACGTGATTTTTGAACCTTGGTTCTTGCCCAGAACGTGGTAGACGATGTCTTCATGTCTAAGCTGGATTTAAGAGACGAAGCGATGGTCTATAAAAATTGCTAGGTGAACCGGCACAATGGGTGGATATGGGGTCAGGAGAATTCACATGAAACCACTGAACAGGAGCGCGCTTCCTCTAAAGTGAGAGTTTTTTTTCGCTGTATCCAAAGACACTATTTTGGGCTCTTTTTTTTTACGAGTCCAATGTTACTGGAATCCCNCGAGTTTTTTTTCGCTGTATCCAAAGACACTATTTTGGGCTCTTTTTTTTTACGAGTCCAATGTTACTGGAATCCCTTATTTGGACATGCTTACAGAGTGGTTTTTTCCTCAGTTATAAGAGGCGGTGGGGGATTAATTTTCCAGCAGGATGGTGCGCAACCCCATTGGCACCTAGCTGTTCGGAGATACCTGAATGAGGCGTTGCCGCAACGCTGGATTGGTGGAGGAGCAGCTGGCACCCAAGAACCCCGGATTTTACCCATTGCATTTTTTTGCTATGGGGGTACACAAACGTTCAAGTGTTACGTCCACCATTGCAAGGTAACATTGATGACCTCAAAACGAGAATTACGGACGCCATCCAAACCGTAACATATGACAAGCTGATAAGAGTGTGGAACGAGTTTGAGTTTCGTGTTTATTTCGTTCAGGCCGCTCGTGGTGGTCACATTTAACATTTATGAATGTATGGTTATCAAATTTCACGGTACCACGGTTCTTTTGATAGATCATTTAAGGCTGTAGGTTGTTTGTTTTTAATATAATAGACCTTCAAAGTTGTAGAAAACTTTTATATTCCCCCTAAGTGTAATAAATACTCTCAGCATACAAAAAAAATTTTAAAATTGTTTTGTTTAGTTTAGTAGACGTAACATACCTACCTTAATAGAATGTGAATATGGCCACCACTTTTAAAATAAATACGGGAACCACTTAGAGCATATTATTATTCATGGAATGCTGTAGCGCTGCTTGTTCGCCTAGTTTGGTAAAAATGTGGGATCTTCCTGAGATTTGGCTGTATTGAAATTGGTGGAGAAAATAGAACTTCTGTTGGCACATTTCATGATTGTAATATGCAATGCCCACGTGCATAGATATGTTTAAATAAATGACATTGTTTTAGCGCTATAAGAAACAAATCTAAAATAGCGTTATGACCGCCTTTTGAAAATGAGTGACTCGTCAATACATACACACACTAAGAAACACAGAGATGAAAGTAATCAAATAGCGTTCCCCTCCTTCGGAAAGTAGGCATATATATTACAGAAAAATACAGCAGTAGATGGAAAAAGTCTGCTCGACAAAACATCGTGGACACAGGCACTGTTGATGTAGAGTACTTTACCGCGATAAACGCCAATGCCCAATTTGACCCGCATACCATGAAGGGGTACGCGAATGTGATACAGGGACCAAGTACGCGGTTGCACTGCGGCGGAACGTGGCGCACCTACCATACAGTGTATCTTTGCATTCTCTGTGACGACACCTCACATGCACACTTTTCCTATAAATTGTGTACTTTTTAAGACATGGTAAATTAATTTGTAATGAACGACGGACCTTCCCATTTGCAACTGCAATGTACCTTCTGATGAAGTGCAAGGATATTTACTGAAAACAAGCACCCTAATGGTGGGTGGGAAGGGCAGATTTACCAGACGTCATCATTACCCGGACATGTCCTATTTTAGAGGCCATGTAATCTGTCTGTTCGGGTTTTACAAGAAAAAAATCGTCCTCTTTGCCAATGATAGTGAAAGAGAGCGTAGCTTNTAGAAGAAGAATCGAAATCTGCAATAAGAAATGGGGGTTCCCTCTTGGAATGGAAAATAGTGAGCTACACTCTGAGGGCGTTAATTGGCCTCTCGAGAAAAATGCGGGTTTCCTTGGGTCCTTTTTGTGGTAAGGAGCATATATTTAACGATATTTTTTTCACTCAATTAAAATTATAATAAGTTAAATTAAAATGTAAGTTAATAAAAGTAGATAACCATTTCATTACGAATAAATTAGTAAGGTACGATCCAATAAGCTTTCACATGTTTTAAATACAACCAAATATATGTCACATGAAAATAAAATACAAATATTATTGGAAAAGTAATTTTTTTAAGATTTTTATTATTTTCCAAGATTTTGAAAATCCCAAAACTCAGAAGGACACATATGTTTTAATGTTTCAATTGTTTATCAACTACGTTTCTTCAGAAAAAGCATAAAAACATAACAATACGTTATCCAAAATTGTAACTTTTGAGAAAAATTAACAACACATACAGAGAACATTGAAATATGTTATCGTCTTACATTTGTATGGGGGGTTCACGTGCCACTAAGGCAAACCGGCTTCTATTCCAGGCGGAGTCGTTCTCGGAATCGTGCTGGACAATTCCGCAGGTCGGCGGATCTTCTCAGGTATTTTTAGCTCTCTCCCTCTTCTATATTCCGGCACTTCTCTAATTCCATATCGTTTTGGTCTCATCAGATCTCATCGTTAACAGAAGTAAAATTTGTTCTACTATATTCTTATATTTGTTCTGAGTGTACTTGATTCAGTTAGTTACCACACACAAACATAAACTGAAATGCTGATCACAGTTTTCATAATTTAAAATAAATAACAATATTAAATTTTTTTTAAACAACTTAAATTTACTTATTTGAATTACATCTTCTTTCTCTAACATGCGGTTCGTAAGAAATTAAGGTGGAACTTATTTGTTTTAAAGAAGTATTATATTTAATCTAATGTTTTGTAAATTTTATCCTAATCTTGCACCTTTACCGTAAAGTCAGTAATACACAAAAATTTTCAGCAATAAAATTTTTCACGCGAAAAACAAAACTTACACAATATGACCAACTATGTTCGTATTATAATATTTGACATAAAAATTTTAATAAAAATTATTAAACCCTTGAAATAATTGTGGCTTCTATTAAGTGTGTTACTGATGCAAAATGTCACTATAATTAATTTCAACTCAGCACCAGAANGAAATAATTGTGGCTTCTATTAAGTGTGTTACTGATGCAAAATGTCACTATAATTAATTTCAACTCAGCACCAGAACAATAAGATTTAGGATCTTCAAATCTTGTCAGTCTTTTTTAATGCATTTTTAATTCTTTAAATGACACTTAAGGTTTTAAGTACTCTTTCACCTTTTTATTAAAATTGTACGTANTTAATGCATTTTTAATTCTTTAAATGACACTTAAGGTTTTAAGTACTCTTTCACCTTTTTATTAAAATTGTACGTATCACCAGTAAATGTGTACTATTGCTTTTGCGATAAAAATTTGCGATATTTGAATAACGCAAAGCGCAAAAGTTTATAATGAATTAATAACCTATCACAAAGATCGTAAACAAAGAGTTTATATGAAGCATCAAAGATGAAGCATATTTTTCAATAGAACTTAAAACACACGACACAAGACATTGTCAACGATATTACACAACATAATTTCTACTGAATAGCTTATTATTATCGTGCGTAGTAAACTTGTGGTTACATTTTGTTACTGGTAAAAATTTCAAAGAAAGAAAGAGAGAGAGAGCGGAAGAGAGAGAGGGAGAGAAAAGTTTTACAATCTCATGTTGCATTTATCATTTTTAAAAGTCGTTATTTAATTTAAAAGAACAATACGCCGTACAAAATAAAGGAAAAATTGATCGGAACAAAAACATGGTGAATTTNCGTTATTTAATTTAAAAGAACAATACGCCGTACAAAATAAAGGAAAAATTGATCGGAACAAAAACATGGTGAATTTCATATAAGGACTATGTTCTAATATTAAAATATTACATGTTTTATACNCATGTTGCATTTATCATTTTTAAAAGTCGTTATTTAATTTAAAAGAACAATACGCCGTACAAAATAAAGGAAAAATTGATCGGAACAAAAACATGGTGAATTTAATATAAGGACTATGTTCTAATATTAAAATATTACATGTTTTATATTACATGAATAAAACATACATTGGCATTAATTTATTTTATATAATATGTCTACTGAACGAAAACCAGCATTTATATTGCGAATAGAATATACCATTCAATTCGTAAATAGCCCCCTTAATATTAAAGGTGAAATTAAAAATCTACAAATCATACACTTGTGAGCAGTTAAATTAAAGATACCAGCCTAGCAGTTTCTAGCACCTGATTACCGTGGCAAAGCAGTATGGCACGGACCTCACAAAGCACTGGAAGCCATCAGAAGCCGTACTGAGTCATGACAACTCCACAGCCTCCCACAACGCACGGGGATCAGTAGTAGCAGAATCCACGATGCACATATTACTCTCGACAGCATCCCATTTGTGTTCAATATGTTTGAGGTCAGGTGATCTCGGGGGCTACACCAGTTTATGGTCTGTTCATCCTACAATTCGGTCACAATTCGGGAGCGGTGGCCCGGTGCATAGTTTTGCTGGAGTCACAACTCCCCTGAAGCTTGCTGTAGACACATAAATAATGCCAGCAGGTATCTGTATTGGTCAACAGAGTGTACCACTGCACCATTTCAACCCCACGTAAACAGTTCCCATATGAGAATACTACCACTACCAGCGTCAACTGTATCCTGCTTACATGAGGGATCCCTTGATTCATGCTCGGCGACGTACTAGAACGCTGCCAACGTCGTGTACCTCGACTCATCCGTCGAGGTGACCTTTATCCATGGTTCGAGTTTCTAATGCCAGTGTTCACGCACCCACGTTAGTGAAGTGCGGTGAGCAAATATACTATAGTAGGGCGGCGGCTTCTGTACCCCATAGCGATGAACTGATTCTGGATTGTAAAGCTGCTAACAATTCGTTGTGGTCCAGCATTGAGTTGGAGAGTGATCTGCTGCAATGTGGCCTGTCTATCCGCTGTTACCAACCGATCTAGCTCACTGCGACCAATGTGTTCGATACATTTTACTCCACGGATCTTGTCCCTTGTTTTTTTTAATTTGTGAAACCATGTTTTGTGAACTGGCGATTGTTAAATTTATTCGCTAGTGACTTTTGTGATTATCATATTTTAGGGGTGAGTAAAACCAAAAATATTAAGCTCATATATAACATAACCTGAGATTTTAATAAATATTCCCCACCAAATTTCATACATATTTTATCATTTTCGATTGCTTAAAACATTTAATAAGTTATAGTAGAATAACATATTTTTTTCAAAACCGTTGATATAGCGAGGTTTTCTGAAGATGTTTAGCAATTTCAATGACATATTTCTATAACCGAAATGAGAATAATTTTTGAGTAATTATAAGCCACGTATTCCGGAATTCTGACACACAGTATGAACAAATGGAAACAAGCTGGCACACTAGGGTGACCTCATAAGAGAGGAAACATTTGAGATGGTACCCGTACGTATGGAACGAGGCACTATCATGAAGCATAAACGGAATGCAAGGCCGAGAAAAACAGGACATCTGTGTGTAAATGCGCCGGTCATCGTCAGCGTCCACAACATTTCCTACATGCGAGACTCCTAGATGACATCGCCAAGAATCGAGTTCGGATCGCCATGATAGAAGGACGCCGTTAGAAGCGCACGGACACCTGGGACCCTGTTTAGAGACAACGGCACTGCCAGTTTTGATTTTCACTATTTTTGCCAAAACTTTCATTTAAAATGATAAAAGAATTTTTCCGCAAGAAACCGCATAAAAAATAATTTCCAAATATTATATAAACTGGAATAACTAATCTTCGTTTAATAATTCTTAACTATTGACTGCTGGCAAGAAATAATTTTTTTTTCTTGTTTACGGTTACAGAAATGGTCCTGACACAGTAGTCTAGCACTACGTATTTTAGAACATGCGCAAAGCAATTCCCTACGGCTTGCCGATGACCAGAATAAATTATAAATTTTTGTTCCAAATTATGGCGGAAATTCTGTAAATTGAAAACAGTGAGGTCTGATCTACCCGCGGTTTGCCCAGTGGTGTAGACTCTCGTCATTGGGGCTTCCGGTGGGAGGTCCTGCACTTAATGAAAATATTTATATGTCCTTCACGGTTACTTCACAATTTTCTGAAGTCCTGCTGAATTTCTACTTCCAGGATAATCCTCCGCCTCATGTAAACACAGCTTAACCGAGTCTAGAAAATTACACTGCATTCGTACCCACTTAGAGGAATAAAATTGTGCATAAAAATTGTTTCTAACAAGGCGTTACCTACACACCTAATCACTCCCTGTTTTTATTCATTTTACATATAAATGAAATATTTTAATTTGTTGATAAAATATAAGTAACAATTCAATTTAACAACAATTATACACTTTGAAGCTAACACAAGTATAAAACGCTTGTGATATAGGAAAAAAACATACATAGGATGATTTTTCAAATGTTTTATTTAAAAAATGCGAACAAACCACAAAATAACTATATTAGTTTTAACATAAATATTTCTAGCTTATGCTTTTCAAGTCGAAACATTTTCCAAGTAAACAACATATTGTAATGCACAATAAAATAGAGATTGGCCAGAACTATAGCCCTTAAGTGCTTATAAAATTGTTTATTGGAAATTTATTCATTGTCTGCCACCTGGCATTAGTTGGCAGTAACAGCATTCGTGACGTCCGGAGTACATCATTTTTCTGCGAGTGCGAAACTGCATCCGTTATATTCTGCGCGCGCGCGCCGGCGTATTGTGAAGTGGCCACCTTTTCGTCTGGTCTCCTGCCATCTGGTTACACATCAATGAATGAGGGATATTAAAACATAATGAAGGATATATTTCATAAGCCCTTCATTGAAATACAGTTTACGTAACACAAATTATAGCAAAAATAATCTTTCCGTGAGGTGAAGTGTTCAGACCTTGGCATGTTGCCAATTTCTTACATATGTGGCATGGGAACGTTCAAGTTCAAGCTCTTAACATCAAGAGGGGTGGCAGAGCGGTAAAACTGAATTTACACTCTAGAGGACCCTTTGACCCCGTGGTGGGTTATCCTGAAGTGCTGTTTTAAACGGTTGTCTGAAATTACTGCAGAGGATTACTGGTTCCTTAACAAAGTAGTTTGCGTGATTCCTATCTCGATCTTTCTGTTGACGAGGCTTTGGAACATACGTTCCTGCTGAATCCCGCAAAAATCAGAACAGTTTGGTGAGCCCGACTAGCCAGTATTGCTGCAAGAATCACACCATTCCTGCTGCGCCTTACACATCATTGCCTACTGAAACATTGCATTTATTGGTAACCAAAAAATTCTTTTTTTGTGTTTACCACTAAATATTTATCTAACCAAAAAAAATTTTTTTGGTGCCTCAAAAAAATTTTTTTCTTATATCTACACCGACAAAATAGTTCGTTGGCAATCAACAAAATATTTTTGTAAACCAGGATACAATTCTTTGTGTGTGCGGTGGCCGAGGGAAAATTCCGACAGTGCGTTCTCGTTCTTTCGATATGATCCCGCTTGCTGCTTCGTCTTGATTATTCACTCCTTCCCTCCCTTTTTTGCTCACTGACAACGACGTCAACTTTCAACCCTCCCTGCTGGCTGAAACGACAACAATCCTGTCTGTTGGGTACGGCAGCAGGCCCTCCTTGGCGAAAAGCTACTATCCATGGCGAGACAACACAAAGACGGGAACACCACACACTGAAATAAATACTTTTTTAAATGAATAAAAATTTGGTTAGGCGCAGACAAATAAATTATTATTATCGGTAATAAGAAATATTGAGTTGTTTTTTTTTCTTTTACCCAAAAAATTATTTGTTTGTGCAAACTTAAAATTCGTTAGGCTCTACCAAAGTAAATGTTACGGTTAATATAAAAAAACAATCATAGGTCCGATAGATTTTCAAACGTAGAGCAACAATCTCGAGCGCTACGTCTAAGCGACCTCATCTAAAGTAACAACTAATCGAATTGGAATTATTTTTAACATACATTTCAAATACTGGACATCGGGCGCAAAAAAATTTCAAGATTACCAGCCTAATATTTTATTTATTGTTGAACTTGTTTTATTACGATATTTATACCATGTTTATACAATTATTGAGCATTAATTAATTCGCTTACAACCACTGTTACACAATTTCCAAATAAATTCACGAGCTGTATTTTAGAACGAAGGCAATCAAATCAGTGGCCAACCAAATATATACATTTTATTAAAAAAAAACATTTTGCTAATAGTCTAACTTCTTTCTGCCCAACACAGAGGTTTTGTTTATTCAAGCGTATAGTTCGTTACATTAACTTAATAAATTTTTCTGCTTTCAAGTTTTGTTAACTCAACAAAATATTTGGTTGGGGCAACTTAACATATTTTTGGTCGTATAAAACAGATATTTTGTTTGCTGGAACAAACCTTTCTCTCATAGCAGGCATGACAATAGTTGGACAGTATTGTGATAATGGTTGGACCCATTACAAGTACTTAGGTGTCAACGCCTTAATTTAATATCAATTGTAGCCAGGGAAAGCGTAGATATATCTGCGGTACTATTAAGCCAACAAATATAGTGTAAACTATCGTGAGTACCGCCCTGTCACGTGTTGTGTGTTTGGAAGCCACAGAGTACAACACCAGTGGATCTCATCCATTTCCTGATGTATGGTGATTTGCGTACCTGAACCAGTCCTTTGTCACGCCTATGAGGAACACCGCACTGCGTCTAAGGATCTACTATAGCACCTCCGTGCAGTGCAAGGTGGCGCACAAACAATCTAGAATCCAAACACACCTGCAATATTTTAAAATAAATTCAACTTTCAAGTTTTTTAGTTCAATTATAAGTTACTATAAATAATTCACTTGCTGAGATGGTTTGTTTTAAAGGCTGTTAATATGTAGCAAATGCTTAATGTTATAAGATTTATTTCTTCCAAAGTATTTTGTAGGCTTGCACCAAAACATTCCATCTCTATTTGTGTATGGAGATGTGAGCGCTACCTTCCATTTTTACTCGTGTCAAGCTGAAACAATAGCGATCGTTTAGTAATAAATCTAATTAAATCTATAAGTTAGTAGTTAAATTTGACTTTAAAATACTAGAACTTCACTTTAAGTGTACATGGTACAATCCGTAATAGCATACAAAACTCAGTTTCTGATACACTCAAAAAATAACCTGATACCTTTACTGATCACTTCACCAGAACATACGATTTCAATTAAATGCATTATTCAGATAAATTATTTTAACTACATCCTACAAAATTTGTTTGACTACATCATTCACCAAATTACTTATATTACTTAAAATACTGTGATATATTTTGACTATATATTTATATGTTAGCTTTGCGACTTCAACGAGAAACCCTTAGATTTAATTAGCAATATAAATAAAATTGTTTNAAAATACTAGAACTTCACTTTAAGTGTACATGGTACAATCCGTAATAGCATACAAAACTCAGTTTCTGATACACTCCAAAAATAACCTGATACCTTTATTGATCACTTCACCAGAACATGNCTGATCACTTCACCAGAACATACGATTTCAATTAAATGCATTATTCAGATAAATTATTTTAACTACATCCTACAAAATTTGTTTGACTACATCATTCACCAAATTACTTATATTACTTGAAATACTGTGATATATTTTGACCATATATTTATATGTTAGCTTTGCGACTTCAACGAGAAACCCTTAGATTTAATTAGCAATATAAATAAAATAGTTTNCATATATTTATATGTTAGCTTTGCGACTTCAACGAGAAACCCTTAGATTTAATTAGCAATATAAATAAAATAGTTTTCCTGGCCATTCTATTTCTTGATTTATTCACGACGCTGCCGTTGAAGCAGGGTCGTGAATTAATTGGAATGATAATTTTTGTGATCATCCGATTAAAGGTAAAATTTTTTGTGTGACGTGGATTTGCCGCTAGAAATTTTTGTGTGTGACAGTTAGAAAATTGTATATAGTTCCTGCTGCTACACACACCCAGAATTAGAATTATAACTGAATAAGTGTTTGTCAGACAGATGTCAAACAGAGCATGTGTAAACGCCTAAACACTTCGTCTAAATTAAAATATTTTATATGACATATGGAATTTACTTTTAACGACTATATGGAAAAAACAAGTCTAAAATATTTAGCGCCAGAGATTCTCATTGCATTAAGGAATTCCTACTGGATACAAGGTAACATATATTTTTGAGTTTTTGCATTTTTAATGATTTAATTTAAAAAAATGCTTAAACGGTTTTTAAGTGTTTTTATGTGTGTTATTATAAAGGAAGAAGCTATTTTATATCACGTTTTAAGGATATATTTAAGGTTTAATTAATAGTATATTTTACCATTAATATTTCCCTTTATTTCGTCAAACCCACATTTAATAGGTACCTACACCCTAAGGGGAAAGCACCCCTAACATTTCGCGTTTTTAAGTCCAACAATTTGTTCTATGTTTCTGTGATTTGGCAGAATGGCTGGGTTGTTTTGCTGTTCTATATTACTGCAGAGAAGGCAAATGAATTCTCGAGCCTGCCCTTAAATAACTTAAGATGACACTGAATTAATAACATTATATGATATATAAATTTTTATTTTATAAGCTGCATTGACAGGTCTCTCAACATTATATAAAAATGGTTCATAATGTTAAACTTACGTGAAGCATATTCCAACAATAATTTACAAAGATATAGCTTTACGCAAATAAGAAGAGTACATAAGGAATACGTTTGTTAAACGTACTGACTCTTCGCTCCATCTGTGGAAGTGGAAACTCGTATCCTGCAATCAGTAGGGACACTTTATTATTTGTTTAATTCTGTGGCAAATATTAAATTATTTTCCTCTCAAGTATTGTACATAACTCAGAAGACACGGATAGTCAATTTTATCAGTCGTAACGTAACATAACAATTGTTTTGCATCGTTAACAGTGTTTTAGTGGTGAGAAATTCTATCACTTTAGCTATGAAAAATTAAATATTTTCCTTTCCATAAACGAAGTTAGAGCGCCACCAAAAATTCATAAAACAACATGAGTAGCTTGAAATAAGTGGTTACATTGCACCTGGCTAGAAAAGGAGAGCGGGGGAGCCTTTGGTTATGTAAGACGCCATCTCGGTCAAAAAAATGCCATTTGTACCTGTTTTTCGCTCGAAATAGGGTGTTTTTCCCCAAAAAATGCCTCGTTTAGCCCAAAATATACTCTTTTCCTTTAAAAATTTCTTGAATTCCGCTAAAAAATGCTATGGTTTGTTCTCGTCAAACACGCAGCGTCAAGCAGCTCCCAAAAGAAACGCCCGGCAAGGTCACCATAACTAGTTCCCAGATTCCTCACACAAGCGATAGAGCATGGCGCCGATCACGATACTTTCCAGATCGCTCACTCACACATCCCAGCGCTGGGGCGCCGATCACGATAGTTCCCAGATTCCTCACACAAGCGATAGAGCATGGCGCCGATCACGATAGTTCCCAGATCACGCGCCCATGCATCCTACCGCAAGCGATTAGCGCTGAACGATT
>NQII01005675.1:5886-16021 GCA_002778355.1 Clitarchus hookeri | reverse complement strand
TTTTTATAGAGTTTTGCATTCTTCGCATGCGTATTTATGCATCTACAGTGGTTCAAATTATAACGATAAAAATACTTTTCAAAGTTTTGTACAGTACGTGTAATATAGTTCATGTTTACGTACGACGTTCGTTTGAGTTCTTGGCCGACCATATCGAAGTGTGTATAAAGACATTAGTAGTTTAAAAGGTACTTGTGATTCGTCTTTCCTTTTATGCTAATTGGAGGGATATTTTCTTTCTGCTTGCCGCGTCAATCCCGGTCGCCTTCGTGATATGCAACTGGTTGTGCTTCTATGTGCAGCAAGCTGCGCCACGGTCTCCTGGCGTTGTTTCGATAACTTCCTCTTCAATTTAAGAATTCCAGATGACCTTCATGGATTTTTTGCTGCTAGGTGTTATTGTTTCTGTTAGCCCATGGATGCAGTGGTTTGATTTGTATATGTAGTTTCAAAACTCGTTGTATATGCACATACATAAAGGGAGGACTAAATTGTGATATCGCGGTTCTGGTATGTTATGGAACTCCAAACCCCTCCCCCCTGACACATCAAGTACTCATATGGTTCAATTTCAGAGAAAAGTGCTATTGCAGCTCCTAAATACTACATATGGCTTTTTAATCTACTGAGTCTGTGATAAGCGTCTAAGTAAAGATTTCAATATCAATATCACGAAACTCTTCACTAGACTTTTTGGTCAGAAGTCATCAGACGCCTAACACTGTTGATTCAGAAGGCGCCGGTGGGTAAAGGATGTTAGACGTAATTTTGCTATTGTGACAGCGCCAGCCCTTCTTAGTGAACTACTCACTAGTTTCTAATACACAGCTGACGCAGTTTGATCCATTTATTTCTTTGCCATTGTTGATAGCTGAAATTCTTTCTCTCTGTCTAATGAGTTTGGCACGCATAAAACGCTGCTGTTTATTCAAAAANCATTGTTGATAGCTGAAATTCTTTCTCTCTGTCTAATGAGTTTGGCACGCATAAAACGCTGCTGTTTATTCAAAAACATGTCGTGCTATCTAAAAGTTATTAATGCGAATGGGCTTTTAAACTGTCATCAAATAACGACTTATTGGACCTTACTTTACGAAAAGAATATTTAGTGTTCTGATACAGGTAACAAAACAGGCTATTTTAAAACTGTAGCTTCAATTTGGTAAGCACGGCATTTTCTAACATGTCTATCAATATTATCCAACAGTTTGTTTAGTAAGTTATTCATTTTATGCCTTTATTCCAAACTAAGTGAAATAGTCATTTATTTGCTTTGGCACTACCGCTACCGCATTTCACTGTCGACAAATNTATTCCAAACTAAGTGAAATAGTCATTTATTTGCTTTGGCACTACCGCTACCGCATTTCACTGTCGACAAATCAAACTCTCGTAATAACTGTTTGGCAGGCTTCCGCCAGGTCAACACTTGTATATCCGAGTGTTAAATCATGTTGCATCGTTCATTACTCCAAGGATCTTGTTATAATGGCGTGGAGTAGAGTTACAGAGTTATTAGCAGGGAACTGTGATTATCGTTAGTGGTTTCCTGGAAGAGGCATGTCAATAACAACTAACTTTGTTACCGCAGCCCGCGGGAGGGTTCTATCAATAGCCTTTGTACTTCAGCTCATAAGAAAGTGTTCAGAAGTAAATCACGTGGCTCTCCATGGGTTGAAATTCCAGAAGCCCACACATTCAGTTATTTTGTTATTACTAGCAATTTCTTTTAAATATTGCTTCCACGATGTTTTCCCTTGATATTGACATTTGCTAAGAGTACCCAAGGTTTATTTGAATTCAAATGCATATAAACGTCTTCAAACGTAAAAAAAAAAATACATTTCATCAACTCGTTTTCTTTAAACAATGAAGAAATGTTATTTCTTATTTGAAGATATATGCACCACAATCCATCATCTAATAACAACCATTTTCAGTATTTTACGCTTGTTCTGATTAAAGGAACACGCATTATGTAGCAAAATGATTTAATGCTAAAGATAAGTTAAATTTTTTTATATTTGTAACTCCTGTTTACTTATATTTAATAAAAGGACTTTAACGAAACATGATCATTTAAATTTAAGTAACGTATAGAGGCCATTCATCCTATCCCCTTCACTGCTTACTGTGTGTTCCTTCTCGCCACCTTAACTAAAGAACACACAGCTTCCAATGTTACTAATAGGCCTAGATTCCTTTAGATATTTACGCAATTAAACTTGATGAAGTAGGCCATACACTAATAATGAAACAAAAAAAACATAGGTATTAAAATATTAAATTTATCGTTATTCCAAAATTACTTGCTTAATTTACTTAAAACACATCATTTTACGCAGCACACCATGGTAACACATGTTTGACAAATTGGCGGGAGTCGGTTGATTGTTTCCTGCGATACCACTAAAAAATAAATTTTTCATGTGGTGCTATTTTACGAATGGTTGAGTAAAGGGAAAATGTATTAACTTATTTAATTCTTGTAATGAATAGATTTAGCATACGAAGATTTCAAAATTGATTAAATATCATTGTAAAAATATCAAATAAACCCAAAAAATTAATGAGTCTGCCACAATAGAAACGAGTTATTATACATTTAAATCACATTGTTTTCATTACATATCTGAGAATTTAGATACCCCTGCCAGCATATGGCTGAAACTGGTTTGGTCGTTTTGTATATGTGTAGTTACAAAATGTGTATCTGGTCGCCATTTTGAAAATAATTATTTTGTTTACTTAAAACACATTAGTTTACATGGCGTACCGTAGTATTTCTTGTTTGTCAAATTTGGTAGGAATCTGTTACATGTTTCCCGAAATATGAAAACATTTTGTATTCTGGAATTAGCTTAACAAGGATGGACGAAAGGTACTATATATTAGAATACGGGATGCCTGTAGTTGATATATTGAGCAGGCAATATTAGGCCGAAAATATTAAAACGATATTGCATAAATATTACATAAACCAAAAATACTTATAAAGCTCTCATTTTAAAAGTAAGTTTCTTAAACATTCAATCGCACATGTTTACATCTCATATCACAGTTTAAGTTAAATGTTAGCATTAAAAAAATTGTTGAAATTAAAAAGTTTTAATATGGCGCCCATTTCTGAAATAAATTTTAAACATATCTACTGAAAATATGGTAGTTGGCATTGCATAGTGTAGTATTTATTGTTTGCCAAATTTGGTAACACTCGATATATTGTTTCCCAATACACAACACAGAAAATTTATTTTCCATCTTGCGTTATCTTACAAAGTGGTGAACAAAAGAAGCCATGTGTTAGAATATTTTATATTTGTATTCGATGATTTGAGCGTAAGACGATTGGGCGGAATAGGCTCCACGGTATGGTGATAATATCCAGTTAACAAGAATATTTAAATAGCTGCCGTGATGGAAACAAGTTCTTAATCTATTTAAGTCACATGTAGTAACACGGCTGACGACAATATTAGTTACCTGCGAAGTTTGACGGCAAAATATTGATAAGTTTCCGTTTTATGATATACAATATGTATATTCCCATGTACTGTATGTCCAAAATGGCGAAATAATAAAAACGTTCGTCTCCATTTAATAAACTATAACAATACCGAATTTGGTTTAAATTGTTTAAATGGTACTTGGGATATAAAATAGCGCCCTAATATAAAAACTGCAATTTTGAAAATAGGTACACGTAATGGTAGGAATATATAAACGTCATATGTTCTTACTAAGTATTATAGGTGTACCAAGTATTATGAAATTAGTTTTTCGTATTCAAGTGTTTTTAGGGGCACATCCACACAGTCACTCTCAGATACACACACACACAATAGCAAACATATTTGAAAAGCTTGTCTTTCCTTCGGAAAGTAGGCACATTACACAAGGAATCGAATAATTATTGTTGAGCAGGTGATAACAGTAGCTATAATTTTGAATGATAGCCTATTTTGACACGATCTGAGAATGAACATCGTGAGCAGGTGTGATCAGATTCGTTAAGAAAGTACGATAAAATCGCATTAGAAATCAAGTGATCATGGCTGAATGATGAACAATGCTGAGCACGGCGATCTTACAAACAGAAGTATATAATCAGAAAGTAAACAAAAAATTACCAGGTCTATTACATTTGTATCCTAACATTTATTGCAACTAAATGCATCTCTAAGCATAAGTTGGCAAGATATGACAACGCCGCTGGGCTTCCTCACAGAAACCCACAAAATGTCACTTGTTTGTGTTTAGTGTGTAAATGTGTCTGAAGACAGAGTTGATACAAATTAGTACATTTTGTAAGAAGTGAAATTTAAAAATACATACTTATTAAAATATGTGATAATTTAAAAATGATACAATGGTTATTCACTGCTATCTAAGAATTTTGAAAGTTCCGCGTAGAATATAATTTAACTCTTCTTTTTTAACTTTCGGTTGTTTTGACGTTTCAAATTACCTTCGCAATTTATTCACTCGCCAAGAAAGTAGAAACCGTAGAATTCCTTGTAAAATTAACTTATTTTTGACATGCAATTTCCTTTCTTGTGCGCATAAAACTAACCACCTGGTCTTCAATAGCCATAAATGTACACAGGCTCTTAAGACTGATAACTCTGGCCGTGTTCTAAATGACAACATTTTTTATTTTTAAATTTGTATTTCGTAAGTTTCCCTTATGATATTTTCAACACTCGCAAGAACACATTTTTACTAAAAAGATAAATTTATTTTATCTAAATTTAATGCTTAAAACAGATGTGACAATTCTGCAATCATCACTGGAATTCTGCAAATATGTCAATAAATAAGAAAATAATAAAATATTCAACAAATACATAAAAAATGTTTTGATGCATCCCAAATTAATACAAAACAGTCCTTTATCTGCGTCTGTCTGTTAATTCGCTTATTACTTCAAAAATACTTAATGGATTAAGATGCGTTTGTCAACATAATTCAGAGAATTTTTTAGAATGGTTTTAATGTATAAAACATTTGTATTTAATTTAAGGATAGGAGAGAAATGTCGAACCATTTAAAATTAAANCAATTTGTAATTAAATCGTAAAAAACAGCTTTTAGAGTGCTTACATGGCTTGCGCTGTATAAATCATAAGATATACATTAAATNAAATTAAATCGTAAAAAACAGCTTTTAGAGTGCTTACATGGCTTGCGCTGTATAAATCATAAGATATACATTAAATTAATATACTACAGAATTGTCGCTCTGAAAAAGGTCTACAGAAAAGTCCGCAATAGCATATGTTTATCTTTTTAGGATAACACACAGTAACCCTTTTAGTCTTTCAAAGTATCATTATGAAAACTTAATTGTTACCGAGCGAAGCCGGGCCGGATAGTTTGTAATATATAAACAAAAAACAATACTTATTAACTTTTTCAAACATCCTAGTATATATTATAAAGTTACTTGTTTAAAAAAAAAAGTTTTTATTACACATTTGCGTATGTGTTTTAAAGATACAACATGACTTTGATTTTGTAATTTTGTTATTTTGCTAATATCCGCAAGATACAAAACACGAAATAACATATTACCAAATACGTCACCAGTTTTGTTTACAAAATCGTGTCACGTGTCAACAAAATCTTCAATTTCGCACACAGCCTCTTTTCTCTCATTCACTGTAAACTTAAGTGAGAGCCTATATAACAGTGCAGTTATAGGCAGTGATGTATTTTCATATGTTCATTTCAAAAGTGCTGTCTTTACCGCGAACAGCCTTTACTAACAGCACGTTTGGTGAATGCACATAATAACCATTTGTTCGAAGGTAAAAAAAAACTAATACGTTTCTGGTACTAATAAGTTTTAGACCGACATTTGTACGATTGAAAACAACTTTCGTTGCAAGGACAGCCATATCTTGATATATTAAAACGGAAAAACATGGAACGCTAGTGAGACCCAGAACTGAGAACACATCTCACACTAAGATATCATTCAATCTTTATTATGACTAACTTATCTATATTATTTATACGGTGGTCATATTCAAAGTACTGCCTTATCCTAAAAGTGTACAGATTTTTGTGGCCTACTTTAGCAGTACTTGTGTGCAAAATTCTGTGGGAATCGATTAATCGGTCACCAACATATGGTATAAACGCTGAGATGTTTCATATTGTGTTATATTTATAAATTAAGAAAAAACGGTTATGTATTGGCCTATTCTATATACTTAATTAAAATATAATTATATAGCCACCATTTTGGAAATAAATGTCAGATCCACTAAAACATGTTTGTTTACACGGTCTACCACAATACTGCTTGTTTGTCAAATTAGTTAGGAATTGGTTGATTTTTTTCCCGAGATTCAGAACTCGAAATGTCCAACAAATGATTGAAGATTGGGAAGGGGAGGGGAAAGGATCTGCGTGGACATATGTTGTTGTTGTAAAATATACTGCCAGCATAAAAAGTTAAGTAGAAATTTTGGATATTAATGTTTAGCTCACTTTAAATAATGTCAGTTTACTTAGACTACCGTAGTATTACTTCTTTGCCAAATTTGATAGAATTTGGTAGACTGTTTTGCGAGATATAAAAACATGATTTATTAATGAGCTACTATCTTTCAAAATGTAGGTCAAAAGAGGCTATGGATGGTTGTAAAAATGACTGCTCATATACAAAATTAAGTTCAAATGTGTTGTATGGTTTCATAGATACAACACAGTAATCTTTAATGTTTTAATGACCGCCATATTAAGGTGTGTCTTATCCACTTTACATTTCATTTTAAATGACCTACTGTAGTTTTACTTGATTGTCAAATTCCGTAAGAATTGGTGAATTTTTTTCCTTAAATACAACATAAATTGTATTTGTCATGAGACGCTATCTTACAATATTGCGAACAAAAGTGGTTATATTTTGACATATTTGATAATCGTAACAGACACTTTCAGCGTACCAAGTTTGGTTGTAATTGATCAAACGATGTGGTGTATACAGCAAATAAACCTTACAATAAATATTGCTGCATTTTTAAATAAGCGCCTAATAAATTACAATTGCAAGTGCTAATGTGACCTACAATACAATTACTTAAATACTAAATTTTACAGGAATCGGTTTAGTATTTCCTGAGATATAATGTAAACCTTTATTTTTTAATGTGGCAATATCTTCCAAAATGGCCAATCAATCACATTATCGAGATCTAAATTCAATTATTTCATAATGCACAATCAACGTACCAAATTTAGTTTAAATCAATTTATTGGTAAAATTTAAANATTGCGAACAAAAGTGGTTATATTTTGACATATTTGATAATCGTAACAGACACTTTCAGCGTACCAAGTTTGGTTGAAATTGATCAAACGATGTGGTGTATACAGCAAATAAACCTTACAATAAATATTGCTGCATTTTTAAATAAGCGCCTAATAAATTACAATTGCAAGTGCTAATGTGACCTACAATACAATTACTTAAATACCAAATTTTACAGGAATCGGTTTAGTATTTCCTGAGATATAATGTAAACCTTTATTTATTAATGTTGCAATATCTTCCAAAATGGCCAATCAATCACATTATCGAGAACTAAATTCAATTATTTCATAATGCACAATCAACGTACCAAATTTAGTTTAAATCAATTTATTGGTAAAATTTAAAATGGCCGCCATTTGGAAAATATAAAGCTGACGTATTCGAAAACTATTAAAATCGGATGTAATGCTTTAAAAATATATGGGAACCTTGTTAGGTATAATTCGGTTCTCGGGTTCAAAAGTCTAAATGTCGGTACGGAGGAGGTTGTGGCGTACATTCCATCCCAGACAGGCATTCAGCTGATTGCATTACCCTATCCTACTTCGGAAAGTAGGCTAATATACATAAAAGTACGGGATTTCTCTGGGTAGATTAAATGTGATTCTTTACAATAGTAAAAGACTAGCTCGAATATCATAAAAAATTAGTCCATTTATGGAAGGATACATCAGCAATTAACAGAAAACAATTAATTTTGTTAGATATCGTTATGTATGCCTAGACTACAGAATATTTAAAAACTCTAAAAATATTCATCAGCTTATTAACTGCTGGTTCTGAGAGACTTAATTTGTGAATACAAATGCATTTGTTTCCAAAGTCCTCCTGGGCGAACAAAATAAAATATGGTTTTAAAACGCGAGAGAAATAAAAAACACCTTTATGGAGTCTCTGGTTACATCAAGATAAAACGTCAAACCACATTGTGTTTGCTAATAGTTCATTAATCTTGACTTCGTTAATAGGTAATCTAAAACGACCTTGAAATAAGGTAGATTTACATTCTTGTCGCAGTATGACAACAAATATATCATGCTAGATAAACAAAGTATAATATCAAGATAGAGGGAAATACCTGGCAATATTTTAATTACTATTATATATATAATTTTAAGTGTGTGAGTGTGTGAATATATATATAGTCGGTTCACGACTGGAAGACTCTTTTGAAAATCAACCTTTGAAAAAACACCCTAGCCGTTAGCTACATGCATATAAAATTACAAACAGCGGCGAGCGCGGATACAGTTATGCCGTTAGGTTGCCAGCACAAAGAGAGGAAATAGTTCTTAAGTTTTAACGTAATTGTTTATTTATCGCTTACAAATGTGTTTCGAAAAGACTTGTATCTTATTATGCCAATTATTATTGACGTGATGCTAACGTACTTTGATTTCAATGTTTTTTGCATACTCACACGATCACGTTCAAGGTGAAAGTAGAGCGGCCATTTGTTTGNCTTACAAATGGGTTTCGAAAAGACTTGTATCTTATTATGCCAATTATTATTGACGTGATGCTAACGTACTTTGATTTTAATGTTTTTTGCATACTCACACGATCACGCTCAAGGTGAAAGTAGAGCGGCCATTTGTTTACAAACCTTCGTTCCGTGTGTTGTTGGCGAGATGTGGTCGACACACGTGCCAGAGAATTGGTGCGATTATCTTGTTTAACCAGTAATAATTCATTTGCTGGTTTTTTTTTTACTAATATCTTCTCTTTATTATTTCCCGTTGTGCCGATTTCTTTCGTTTCTGATACCTGTATAACAGATTACTCGTAGTGCGTTCTCACGTGTTTAATATTTTTTTCATTTNTTCGTTCCGTGTGTTGTTGGCGAGATGTGGTAGACACACGTGCCAGAGAATTGGTGCGATTATCTTGTTTAACCAGTAATAATTCATTTGCTGGTGTTTTTTTTACTAATATCTTCTCTTTATTATTTCCCGTTGTGCCGATTTATTTCGTTTCTGATACCTGTATAACAGATTACTCGTAGTGCGTTCTCACGTGTTTAATATTTTTTTCACTTTTTTCAGGTTTGCTTAAAATTTTATTTATTTTATTTTACTTTATACGTTGCGGTAGTTTTTGTGTGCAGTCATGAGTTCTAGCAAGGTGAATAAAAGATAAGTCACCAACGCCAACAGGACATCATTAACCTCACCGAATCGTTGTATTCCCTAATTAGGCGAGGGGAAATGAAACCCTGAAACGTCGCGGAAAGAGCGGCAGAAATGTTGAAACGCTTCAGATCCACAGTTTTAAGGTATGTTAAAATATATGTAGTATAAACCATTGCGTTTGCAAGTTGTGTGTTCTAAGGTCAATTATGTTGGCCTACGAATNCCTAATTAGGCGAGGGGAAATGAAACCCTGCAACGTCGCGGAAAGAGCGGCAGAAATGTTGAAACGCTTCCGATCCACAGTTTTAAGGTATGTTAAAATATATGTAGTATAAACCATTGCGTTTGCAAGTTGTGTGTTCTAAGGTCAATTATGTTGGCCTACGAAATGTGTTTACAAGAACATAAAGAAAATTTGTTAATAACTTGATAACATCGTCGAACGTTGTCTACGTGTCTTTTTAAAGTTTTATTTGGGTAATTATTAAGTTTAGGGGGCTTTTCTGTAAAAAAAATAACAATAATTTCACGGAAAATGGTATATTTCCACTCCACTAATGATGCAGAACACGAATATACGACGGGCATTAACGTCCGACTAATTACGTAACATGTGCCCACCCAACCTAACAGAACCTATCCCCACGATGGGTGAATCACTATTTTACATTTTGTAACT
>NQII01005674.1:84650-152171 GCA_002778355.1 Clitarchus hookeri | reverse complement strand
GTCCAATGCGTTTCCACTCCCATCTCGTCTCTCTTCATTCTTCGGACTGGCTGGGGCGACAAGTCTGTTGTACCTCGGCAAGGGCAGCCTTAGCACCAGTTTATCCATACGTGACCTTGCATCAGGCGGGAACCAAATGTGGATTTTTATTAATTTTCATGTACATACAGGTTATTATATCCTTAGCCTAACTCCCTTAACCCACAATAGCTTCTCATGGTAGGTTTACCTAAATCTTTGTAAGGAACAAACCTAACAGTATGTACTCCTTTCAAGCGTTCAACTGCAGAAGCAAAGGAACTTGAATGCCACAAGCTTTTTCAAGTGCCTGTAGGCCATTCACGGTAGAGCGAGCACTTTTTAAGGCCGTGCTAATTTTTTCCCCTTTCAGCCAATTTCTATATTTCCGAAACTTTTTAATATAAACATTTCCATTTGACTATGACATGGTGTATACAATTTTACCACCCTAAAATGTTAATGTCTGAGACTGCAATAAAATACATTTGTTAATGGTTAATGCATGTTGGTAGGGCCTTAAAAACTGCTCACTGTGCCGTGAAAATTCTCTATTTTGTATACAATACACAGCAAGTCTCGTGAGTGACGGTTCATAGCAATTCATCATTTTGAAATAGAATAGCAACAAATATATGCCCGATAACGTTCAGTTCAGGTGAACATAGTTCCGAGGCATAATTCTCAACACATATGAGTGTTCCTCGAAAACTATTTTGGCTGTTATGGACTTGTGTAGTGTTGAAAGATGTCGAACCTGTCAGGATGAACACTGGCATGAAAAGGCGAGACACTTTAGAAACGATCCATAATTACAAACTTTATAAGGCATTGAAGTGATTATAATGTATTCCTGCCAGCTAAACACATCCTAAACTATTTTGGAGCAACTGCTAGCCTACTCATTCGCCTTTTGACATGAGTGATTCTATGTATAGCGGGAGTTTCTTCACGTGAGTGCCTTCACAACTGCCCGAATTAACAGGATTTGCGACTCGTCCAGTCGTCAAATGTTAGGTGGCGGTTTTCCCGAGCCCACGACGATTTCATGGTTCTGTTTCGTGCCGTCAACAATGGTAAGAATGTTGGGCGTCGACTTCTTAAGCCCACTCAATGCAAAATATGTTGCATAGTCCTCGGCGTTCGTCGTGCCCTCAACAATGAGTTTCGATGTTATCTGCTGCATTGTTGAATGCATATCGCTTGAAACGAGACTTGACAGTAAACGCCAGTTACACTCAGAATCTTTAGAAGGCCGCATTGCTGACGTGTGTATTACCTGATTTCTCGAAATCCACGTACTATCTTGACATGGTTGAATATTAAGAACCAGACTTCCTACACTTCTTCGAAATACTATGGTCCATCTCACAGCCTCCTACTATAACTGATTTGAAAGTAATTTAAATCGTGATAACTCGCCATTCTCATAGCGGAAGTGGCCCTACGATGTTCCACATATGGTTGTCGCTTTATGTAAGTAGCTTCTTACGCAACATGTGACGTGCAATTCTATGCAGTTTGGTGCTTTTCTAACCCAGTTTTATGACGTATTAGTATACACATAAAAAGCCGCACTATGGCATAAGCCTGACGTTATAAAAAAACTATAAACAGTGTAAGGTTCTCCAGTATTGTATTAACTTATTTTAAAATAAATATGGCTCTCAAGTAAGTTTTCATAATGAAGGAAAAACAAAAATTTAATTATCATAGAGACGTACGTTTAGAGAAAGCCTTTATCTTAGAAATAACGTCATACGTTGACCGGTCCACCTTCCAGAATCCCATGGTTGCATTCTCCATGACAGCGTCCAAGTAAGTGCATTGTGTATAGAGACGATCGAGCATGTGTTACGCGAGGAAGTGTCGCCTTTAACACCCCATTGCTTCAGTGCGTTAATCACGCAAGCCATATAAATAACCTCTGAGAAACTGACTTTATATCTTCTCGAAGTGTAAATTTTCCAGTCTGTTCTTAGTTCAAATATCTGCACAGTATGAATGGCGGATGACGCCAGCATGATTTAACTGTAATTAGACAGCGACAATGCAGATTTCTAATGGAAAACCCAGAGACTCAGAATAAAGTTTACGCTGCTGTGAGTCGACTAAATCAATTTACTCTTCGCAGTTTAGATGTCTGAGAAAAAGTTTTCACCGTTTCTCTATGCCGATATCAGACCGAACGGTGTGAAATAAATTCCGAATTCAAAATTTTTGATCATTTCGTTCATTTAAAGCTATGTAAATACTTGTGTAATAAACTAATTCACATAGCTGTTGGATCTGTGCTTTCCTTTAAAAATTTAAATCACTCTTAATAAATCGAATTTCATTGCAACCACTGAAACATTGCTGTTCCTTAAAGAAAGATTATTTAATATTCTACCAAGCACTGGAGTAATTCAATGATTAATGGCTATTATATTTTATTTCTTATTATTACATATCTCCAATTTGATGATTCACAGTGCAATTCCCATATTCGCGATTCGCTTTAAATTTATTACTTACATTTTCAGATTACGCTTTTAATTTTCACTTTCGTATTACGTTGGGCATGGATAGTAATCCATCTAACGACATTACCTGTAAAATCTCCACAACTCTAAGGAACATTTATGAAATACGTTTCAAATGATAGAAAGTGTCAAGGTAATTGTCGGCCTGAATCGGGAAATTAATTAATAAAAATTGTGACAATGTATTAAAACATCTCTTATCTATTTTTTAAACAATAATTAATATGCCACATATAATGTAGAAATATGTACATTTATAAAAATTATCCTCTTTCAAATAGCGTACGTTTTACCGGTGCACATCAATATATTGTTTAAAACGGTTAGTTCTGATCGTTTTTTAACGTATTGTTAATGAATACATGTGGAGTTTACATAACCAGGCAATTTCCACGTTGCTGCGAACTTAAAAGTCTAATAAAATACCAAACGAAATTGCAATGGCATTTCAGTCCCCCTTTGCAGCTATAATGAAATGGGAGTTTTCTCACACGTAAAGATTGTAGCGAATTTTATTCTCATACGAAAGTCAACACGAACGCTTCCGGTAACACGCAGTCACTTGAGAAAGACTGTGCTTCTAACTACTGATATGTTACGCTCGTGTGTTGAGGCCGAACTAGTGACAATACGAACCCAGCCACTGAGTCGCGAGGGAATCTATCTAATAATTCGACGCCCGCAGTAATCAGGCCGTTCTGACGTCATTATCCTTTCTCAGCGTAACCGTTCTGCGTTAAACGCTTTTACATTTTATAAAGGCTAACTTTTAAATATCTAAGCTGTGGACTTCAAAACAGAGTGGCCGGGCCCGACAGCACTTCCCAATGGTAAAACCCTGTTTGAAAACACACGTAAGTCCAAATTTCTGAGTGAGTGAAGAGATTTGGGTGGCTCTTAACAGCGAGGTCTTGAGAGGCGAAGATAGTGAAGCGAGGAGAGTATGGAGCAACGCCGGAATGAAATGTCAGGGGAAACACCGACCAGCTGCATTGTCCGGCGCGATTACCACATGCGAAATCCAAATTTGTATTTACAGATTGCTTGTTGGGTAATTGCCATCTTCCAGACTAGTGCAGTCTCCCGAACTACAAAATTATATATTTCCTTCTCTTCTCGACAAGAATTTTCCGTTTACGCAAGACTTGGGACATTTTGGCCAGAAGTACATGATTTAAATCTGAAGAAGTTCGTCTAGTACGTGTGGTGGGTATAAGCTCATGGTTAAGAAATTCTAGAGGCAGTAGTAGCTGAAACTCTACATGGAGTATAACTGTGTCGAATGGCGAGGCCTTCATAAATATTTTATGCCACGTCATTATCATAAACTCTATTGCTGTTACATTTTCCATTGGATTTGTCCTAATCGTTGCTAAAAAAAAAAAACTTCTATATACACACGCCTTCAGAAAGTACGGTCCATATCAGTATTTTTTTGTGTAGTGGCACAGAAAAACGTAAGAGCACTGGCGATCACAATTTTGTCGTTTTGTGTTAAGTATTTCCTTTTTTAAGACGAAGTAATAAAATAGTTATCTGTAACAAGAATAGTGCAGTGCGCTGACTGTAATTGTAAACAATAACACAACCATAGTATTAGTTCTTTTACAAACAAGAAAACCTGAAATANTAGTGCGCTGACTGTAATTGTAAACAATAACACAACCATAGTATTAGTTCTTTTACAAACAAGAAAACCTGAAATAATATGCGAATTATTATAAAACATCGTATCATATACTGCAGAAGTAATATAACGTAAAAATAGAGCACTAGNGAAATAATATGCGAATTATTATAAAACATCGTATCATATACTGCAGAAGTAATATAACGTAAAAATAGAGCACTAGAAAAGTCTTTAGAAAAAATTTGCATTTGTCTTCTATAAATATTATAAAATTCAACGTCTCTCTGTCTGTCTGTTAGTGCGCTCATCACTCGAGAACCACGTATCCGATTTACGTGTTTTTTTTTATTCGTTGCTACATTCTCTGGCTAGATTTAGTAAATATTTTGTTACGTAAAGTAGCATAAGGAATAAGCAGTGACGATAATAATGAATCAAGTCGGGAAAAAAATTTGCCGCCAGCGCGCTCTCTCGCAATACGCTGTCTAAACCGTTAAAGATGGAACAATATCATGTATTAAATAATTGTGTAGGATAAAAAGATTTTAAAAAAACTCTGCGGTAGCATATATCTATCTAGAACCGATAACTACTAATAAGCGTTTTTACCATTTAATTTCTCAATAAATAAATACGTAAAATTCATGATGTTGTTTCGCCATACAGCACACAATTCCCGCCTATACTTTAAGAGATACCAAAAGTTGTGTGAAAAAGTAATTTTTCGCGAGTCAGTTGACCGTACTCGGATGTGGAGAGCCATGGCAGTNGGGGGGGGGCTCTAAGCAATAATTGTGTAGTCCACGTGAGCGTAGCCGCGGGCACAGCTAGTAGTTTATGTTTTGACGTATGTAACAGTAAACACCCTTCTTATTTCACCTTTTACAGTGATCGCCACGCATATCGGTGAAATAAGATCATCACGCTTATCAACACCGCCATAAACATATAATTTTACATTTTGATTAGAAACGTTAGTGGAAAACAATAAGAAATTAGTCATGAAAAATATTATGTCATACCGCACTGACTCCCCGTACAATCCATTCACGGTTACTTCACACCTTTTTGAAGCCGTGCTAAAGTTCTACTTTCAGGCTATTTCTCCACCTCATGCTATCAAAGCTTCCCTGGTCTATAAAATGACACCAAAGGGACTACGCACCGCATTCTTGCTCACTCAGTGTAATATAATTTTGCATAAGAACTATTTATTACTATTTATTACCAACACACCTATTTGTTCCCTGTTTTATTCATATAAATTATAAATGAAATATCATAATTTAAAGATAAATTATAAGTAGAAAGATTTCAGGAAGTCAAGGCAAGGTATCTTGGATAGCAGTCAGGTGCCGACCGGCCGCCATGTTGGATGTTGGTGACCTTGACCATATGTCTATAACCTTGAAAGACTCAAGACTCAAGACTTAACCTAGGTAAAGCTAAAGTATTAATTATATATTTCATTGCCAGAGGAGTTTTCGATTTAGCCTATATGTTGGTTGTTGAACTTAACATTACTTCAATGACATTGAACTCGAAAAATCGAGAAAAATCGCAGTCCATACAATTCTCAATTACTAGCTGGTCACAAGCGGCAATGCCGATTAAAAATACTAATTAACGACTCACTGCACACAAGTTCGACTCCACCCAAGACTAACTCCACCCATGACTAACTAAGGCATGTGTTAGCGAAAAGCCGACGGCCATGCCNGACTCAAGACTTAACCTAGGTAAAGCTAAAGTATTAATTATATATTTCATTGCCAGAGGAGTTTTCGATTTAGCCTCTATGTTGGTTGTTGAACTTAACATTACTTCAATGACATTGAACTCGAAAAATCGAGAAAAATCGCAGTCCATACAATTCTCAATTACTAGCTGGTCACAAGCGGCAATGCCGATTAAAAATACTAATTAACGACTCACTGCACACAGGTTCGACTCCACCCAAGACTAACTCCACCCATGACTAACTAAGGCATGTGTTAGCGAAAAGCCGACGGCCATGCCNAGTTCGACTCCACCCAAGACTAACTCCACCCATGACTAACTAAGGCATGTGTTAGCGAAAAGCCGACGGCCATGCCTTAATGGTAACCTGGTGGTCTTCTGATCGCCATAGTTGAACATGGTAAGGCGGGGCCAGTACTTGGATGGGTAACGGATGGACCCGCAGTCGAAGGCCCACTAGGGTCATCACGTATGTAGGCATGGAGGTGTGGTCGCTTCGGCCAGTTACTTCATTCGACCTGTCCCAGACTAGGACACCCGGTAGTACCTGCCAATTACGTATTATTATTTATTAGCGTGAACTGACTGCTTTGCCGTAGGCACCGGAGCATCACGGCGACGTGGTGTTACGCACCTTGACCGTGAAGATTAGAAGAGTGATGTGCACTTTATATTTTATTTCTTGCGAATATGTTAACAATTTCGTTTTAAACTGCTTAATATTCTTTAAAAGTTGGTTTTCGTAATAAATCAAGTATAATTTTAACAGTTATTTTGAGTTTGCGTCTGGTGCATTATCTACTGCTCTCCTTCCGCTTTCTCTTGATTTATTTAGTTTTGCTTTATGCCCTTTCCTTGTGATGCCCATAATGCGACAAACTCGCTACAGTTCACCCCCAGTTGTAACATTTGGTACAGCCTATTGCCGTATTGGTCCATATGCGTGATTATAATGAAGTTCAGTAGAACAACATTATTAAAATANTTTGGTACAGCCTATTGCCGTATTGGTCCATATGCGTGATTATAATGAAGTTCAGTAGAACAACATTATTAAAATATAAACGGAAGTAAATACTTGCCAATTTAGATTACTTGATTTTGTATGACTTAGAGTCGCGAGCTTTCCTTGAACCACAGTACCGCGAATTAAATACTTGTCAGTTTCTCGACGCTGTTAATTAGGTCTTTATAGATGCAAAAATTATCGTACTTTAAGATTATCTGCTATTTCATCAATCACTGGAAGAATTCAATAACTAAAAGGCTATTGCTTTTTATTTTTTTAAGCTTTCGTTGAATCATGCTTGAATGTGCCTCGCAGAATTGTTAAATCGGAACGTCTAAATAAGGTTTATTTTATATATTAATTTTTCCAAAGTTGATGTGGTTATGTAAATTCTATAAATACCGAAAATATTTAACAAATGTGTTAAAATATATAAAACTTAAGCATCGGTACCGCGTCGTCTCCTATGTGTCTTATCCCCACGTGATACAAATTGGTATTAAATATTTTATGAACCTCTTGACACGATTCAAGACCAAAAATATACTTGCGTGCAAAATTATTAGTGTGATCAGCTCACTTTGCTGTCTCGTTATAAAGATACCTAATGACAACAAATTCATTGGAAGCCTTAATGCATACAAGTCTGTAAAATTTCTGCATGGAAGTTAATTATGTTATCTCTCCATTTGAACACCTACCGTCGAGGCTACTTTGCTCCGCGGACTAAGCATAGCTACGATCAAATTTTGGATAAGCTGGAACAGAATGGTTTCAAGAGGAAACCGAAATCCCATTCACGGAGGAAGAAAGAGACTCGGCATCACTATTACACTTCCAATATAAATATTACAGAATGATTCATTAATATTGGTAATGCCGGTACAGAGTATCAGTAGTAAGCTGTTGCTTTGTTTTGTTCGCAGTTAAAGGAACATTTCTCACAGCCCTTTCTAAACTCTTATATTTGCCCATTGTGTTTATCACGTAGAAATATATACAGCCATGGTTTAATGACTGATGTTTGTACGTTGCATTAAGTAATACCGTCAAATTCACTGAAACATAAACACGCCAATGTTCCTATCAAGTCATTCTAGTAAGGATATAACAAGAATAACCCTATTACAAATAATGAACGATTTAAAAAACTCACTTTTAATAACACATTTACAAATAAAGATAATGTTATCTTATTTGTTGCCTCTAATATATATATAACATATTTATGTAAAAGTATGCTCGACTAAAAACAAGTAGGCCTACTTTTTCTCAGATGATATTTCCAAAATAGTGAAGAGAATTTGCAACCAACCATAACAAATGTATGCCTCTGATCAATATCTATCAGCACATATAAATCTAGTTTAACCTATAATGGTGAGGGGACTTTATGATACTCTTATGTTGATATTTTGTCATAGCAATTTCCAATGGTCCCTAGATATATGGAGAACGCTATTTATCAGCTTTTTTTTTACAAAGGAACAAACATAAATAATTTTTATGAACAATCACCATAAACCTTGCATGCATCCATCAGGCACCACTGATTTACGTAGTGCCCGGTCGGTCAGGTTGGACATGACATGTCAGTTTAGGGAGCAGAAATAACTGAGAATCAATACTGCACCATCTTCCTATCACATAGGTTATATTTACTGGAATTTAGCTAGAGAAACTTTAGTGTCACAAATACCGTTTGTGGTAGAAGACTAGTAAAATTACGTTTGTATGCAATTAATTACTGACAACACACCACTTCATAAAGAAAAAGCCACTAAAACAAGTGTTGCATGCGAAATAATTAAAAAAATTCTGAAAAATAGTTCATTCACGGTTTCTTAGGATGTTTTGAAACCAACCTTTGAAAAATAACCCTAGGAGTAACATGTCAACCAGTTTTTTTCAATAACTAGTATACCACAACTGTATAGCACTGTGATTAACTTTAAAGCATTGTATTATCGAATAAATGGGATTTTTTTACTTAGTATCTTCTATAAGATGTAATATTTCTTTCGTATTAGATACGTATTAAAAACAGTGAGAGCAGCGATGTTTTGGCAACGGCTAGTAAGAANTTGTAATATTTCTTTCGTATTAGATACGTATTAAAAACAGTGAGAGCAGCGATGTTTTGGCAACGGCTAGTAAGAAATAGCTCACAGTTAGAATATTGTTTTATCCTAGTTTTTTGGTATTACATTTGTAAATAAAACTTTGCCTATTGATATATTAAAATTTTTAGGTAGCACAGAAGAAAACATTTTTCATTGTTAAAGTTAAAAATATCAGCGCAGATTACCGTGCGTAGGCCCTAATGACACGTTTTTTTTTTTTTTTTTTTTTTTCGTCTGAGGAAGAAACTTTAACAGGCGGAGCGGAACTTGTCGCTCTCTCGCTTTCTCTCTTACTCTTTCTCTCTCTCTCGGGAAGTTTCACACCGCTAGAAATAGCAAGAAAATTATACATATTTTCCATTTTAGCGTATTTGATACTTATTACAGCAAAAATAACTGATTTTTGTATTTGTAATTTACAACTGAAACGAGATTTTATTGTTTAAATACTTATTGTAATATATTTAGATGTGATGGCGGAACGGTTCTTACAAATCCGAAGTTGGCAAAAGTGGCAACTGGTGAAAACCGGACTGACATGGCGTGTTTTTGTTTCAGAATGAAGCGTCAAGTTTGTACACGATGAGTTTTTTTTTTNTCACCAAACAAAATGTTGCATAAAACGAAGCCATCTGGTGGCGAAACGGAGTTCGCCGGGTTTGCTAGTAATATATTTAGATGTGATGGCGGAACGGTTCTTACAAATCCGAAGTTGGCAAAAGTGGCAACTGGTGAAAACCGGACTGACATGGCGTGTTTTTGTTTCAGAATGAAGCGTCAAGTTTGTACACGATGAGTTTTTTTTTTTAATTACCTAGGCAAGTAACGATGTTGTGATAAATCTGTTTTTCCACGGCAGGAATAAATTTACTGTAACGTGCGTCGTGACCGCTGGGTGTGAAAGAGTATTGTTCCCATTACGTTAAGTTGTACCAATGTGTGTGTGTGATGGCAAATATAGGGCGTGCGAAATTTATAAGTTTTAGCCATGAACTGTTTTTATGACGAAATCGATAGTTTGAAAATCATGTCTGTTCATTTACCGCAACGTTGTAACCTTGCCGTTGGTGTTTTAAACACAACTGTGTAACGTACTTACGTTTCTGTGATTTCAATTTTTGCCACAATCCCAACAAAATACTAAGCCCAGACAGATAAATTTAAATAAATAATGAAATAAACCTAGAAAACAGTAAGTACGAATGCATAGAAATATGAGCGGAATAAAAGTTACGGTAGGCCTATTCGTGTGCATGCTCGCCGCTATCTTTAAAGTTTTTCGCTGGTACGTACAAAAAATAAGCGACACGAGTTGCGTGCTTGAATTTGTGGTGTCTTTTCGTTAGACTGGTTGTTCCTCCGTTTTAATTATTATTCCATCTGAGGCCCTCATTTTAACGAAATAGCCCAACACATATCAATGACAAGAGGTTAAATACTACAGTTTTTTTTCCCGCAGTTGTAACAGGGTTAAACACAGTCGTGGCCAAATATTAACGTGTATTAAGTGTAATGTGCTATGTCGTGTATAACAAATATGTTAAAAATGTAAAATAATAACCGTAAGAAGTATCGTCAATCTAGACATTGTTAAAAGTCATAAAGCTAACCTAAATATGGTTATAGGCTTAAATTGTGAACATTTGTATGAAATGGTTTTTTAAATATGATATAATTCTTTGAACAACTGCGGTTGTTTTATTTTACTTCGCAAAAACTTAAATCAGCAGGGAATTAAAGAATTTGAAATTTTAGTTTGTGGGTGACGCTAAGTTTAAATTTTAAAACTTAGAATTATGAGCAGTGGTTCCGATATTTAAATTATTATAAAAAGAGTAAAACTTGATTTTTTTTTTTTTTTTTTTTTTTTGCAATATAAACCGTTTTTTTTCATACCTATATTTAAACAAAAATGGCAGGAAAGTAACACACTTAAATTCATAAATGTTTCATACTTTCTGTTAATGATAATTATGTCAGAATAATATAATATTTTTGTATATTTTAGAAGTATAAATAACGGGTAGAAAGGAGCGATTGAGGCAGGTATTTCAGAAGAACTCAGTTAACGCTGAATAAATCATTACTGCGATGTGCCATTGAACTATTCATGAGCTCTACGAACTGGACCACACGTTATAAAAGTCGCTGTGGCCGCCCCTAAGCGCGTTGTGTGTCCGGGCGAAGGCGAGAGAAGTGGTCTCGCGCAGCGGGGAGCCTAATTAGCCATCACACACGCAGAGGGGTGAATAGGCCAGCACGAGTTCATCAATCAAACCGATACCTATTCGCTTCCCCGCTACGCGCTTTGTGGCTCTCATCGACATGATGCCTATACCTGCCTCGCGGCTGACGTTCCAGCTTCTTCCCTGCAGTTAAGAGGACGCGAGACATAAATTATTACCAAATACGACAATTGCAGTTAACGTGATTTTGGAAGCCACTCTCTTAAGAATTATTGGCAAATTTACCACGATAGTGTATACGTATAGTGAGAAAAAGCGAGTGGTAATGTTTGTCCTCATACAAACATGGCAGCCATCCTACATTTGCTTAGGAAACAGCCAAATGGTTAGGAAAGTTCCAGGCTTTATATAGCAGCAACATTAAATATTATTATATTTACTACCCATACAATATAAAGGTTAAAAGCTTCCAATACACTTTAGGAAGTTTATCAGGATTTTTTTTTTACGGTGCAGCATTGGAAAACTAAGAAAGGGTAATCCTAAATAACTGGTTTTTCCACGTCAGTGAGCAAATATTTTTCCATGCCATTGATTTATTTTGCATGATTTATTGTGCCACAAAAACGCATAAAGGTTTACGGTGTCAGAAATATGTACTGAACAGAAATATTAAGTAGAGGAAAAGAGAGACGTTTGAATCAAGGGGACGGGGGCTCGGAGCGTCGGAGTTGTTCGTGCTATGTCATTCCGGTCCCCAGCAGCCATATATTATCGGCCATGTTGGATGAAGATAACCTTGACCTTTGACATTGACCCCGGTTACATTTGACCTTGAAACCCCAAAAAATTTTAACAATATCTACAAACTTTATAAAAAATATTTTAAATTATAAAAAAATTACTTTATAAATATATTACTAAAAATGTATTTATAAAAAAATTAACATAAAAAATGCATTATAAAAACTTACATTTCCGGAGATCCCCCGCCCGTCACGCCGCCATTCACCTATACTCATTCTCTCATGTGCAGCCATCTTGATTTTTTCGTCTGCCATTTTGTTTATACATTGCTGGAGGACGCCAACTTGGCTTTTTCGGTTGTAATTTGTTAATATTTTCACACCTAGGTGGCGCTAGTGTATTAATTCATCCACCAGACGGTCTGCCTATTCAACCACCAGGCGGCAGCCATATTTCTTTGTGTTTTTAAAGTATAGGTGGTGCTTTCGGTGCCCTCCATGTAAGATTCTATTTTCAGGTGAACTGACGGTACTCAAATTTATCGACATAAGAAAAATCTGTAATTTTTCATCCTATTAAAAAAAAAAAATTTCAATCAACAGTAGACATACATGCAGGATGCGGGACTTCGACAACCTGCATAATTTATTAAATATAAACATATTATTAAAAATTTAAATTTTGATCAATTTTAAAAAGTGCTTTTTAATAAATTATACAATTGTACATATAGTACAATAGTACTTTATACAAAACTTTTGAAATAAATTAGTTTTATTTCTGTGCCTTTTAAATTGTAATTATATTCTGGCCAATTATGAAAGATAACTTGAAATAAAAGACAGCTTTATCCACAAAAAAATTTTTATTCAAATAATATATTACAGTTGCTCATGCCCTCGAAAAAATTACAATATTCTTCTATATATATATGTTTTGTGTGTGTGTTTATATATATATATATATATATATATATATATACACCTTGTGTCCGTTTGTTCGGACGCGTGTAACTTCCAAAAAAATCAACTGATTTTCAGTCTGTTTTTTTTATAAACCTTCCTTTCGTTCCCACGAGTGTTTTTGTACACCTTTCTTTTTATCTGTATTGCCTGCAAAGGTACTAAAATATGCAAAAAGCTCAATTTTTACCATGATTTCGCGTCAGGAAGCGCCTTAGTCAACAATACAACGTCAACAATGCAATGTCAACAATGTAAAGTCGCAGCCTAGCAACAGATATATATGTATATCGATACTTATAAGTACGTTAATGCTCGATATATCGATATATAGATACTTATCGAGAAGCGAACATATCACATAGAAATCTATGGATGTAAAATTACACGAAAATGAAGCGGTAAATTATCCGCCAGAATATCTAAATTCACTTAATGTTCCAGGATTGCCTCAACATATATTAAAATTGAAAATAGGAGTGCCAGTCATTTTACGTCGTAACATCAATCCACCAAAACTTTGCAACGGCACACGCCTTGTAATAAAAAAAAATTATGGACAATACTATAGAAGCTACAATATGGAAAGGTGATTTCAAAGGAGAAGATGTGCTTCTTCTCAGAATTCCGTTTATTCCATCAGAAATTCCCTTTCACTTTGAAAGAACACAATTTCCAGTCAGATTGGCATTTACAATGACAATAAATAAAGCTCAAGGGCAGTCATTGCAAATGTGCGTAATAGATTTAGAAACAGAATGTTTTTCGCACCGTCAATTGTATGTGTCGTGCAGTAGAGTAGGAAAAGCACACAACTTATTCATACGCGCGGACGATGGTAAAACTAAAAACATTGTATTCAAACAAGTACTTCAATAATAAAAATTTTGAAAATACATTATACTTCTTTCGATTAATTTCACAGAAATGAATAGAACCAAAATATTTTATGCCACAGCAATGCGTGGTAGGGTTAGCTAGTGTTTGTGTGTGTGTGAGTGTGTATATAAATATATGTATCTCAATACATGCAAGTTGGTTTTAGGTTATAGTATTTTATGCATCTCGCTATTCACACTCGTGTGGTTCTTGTGCGAAATATCGTTACAATTATTACGCCGACACACTATGCAGGGATGTAGGAGTCACAGTTGAAGAAGTCGATGGCACCATACCAATCTGAAACGTCGGTACTGCACTGTTGGAAGTAGATACTGCTAGCGACGTAGCCATCGCCGCTGAAGAAGTCGATGGCGCTGGTAAAACCGAAGACATCTCACTCGAAGAAGAAATAGATGGCGAGAAACCATTGACGGGCAATATCCTCTCCACTTTAACGTAACTGGCCATGGACTACCTGGCGTAGAAGCTAGCCAAGAAGATCCACCTTACACATCAGCCGTCGCCAAACTAAGCCTTTCAGCTGACTTCCCTACTGCTTATAATATACGCGTATTCCAGCCCTACAACGTCATATTGACTTTGAACCAATAGTATTACACCACTAATACATTTTTCGGACACCGACCAGCCAATCACCGAGTTGCCACGTGATTGCAGCTGACCAATCGCGCGAAGGCATTGATACATCACATACAGGCAGGTAGGCAGTCTTTAGATGCTTATCATTATTACCTATATGAACCGCACAAACAAGCCAGTCCATCAGACCACGCAGAACCTGCGGGAGACGCCCCTGTCCAAGACGAGAAAACCAAAGTTTTCACTTTTCTACGGCCGTGTCCATGGAAGCACCTCGACCGCACTACTCAGCATGCGTTTCGCCTACATACGTATGAAACGAATGGACTGAGGTGGGACGACGGAAATATTACGTACGTGGAAATTCCAGCCATGTTGGACTCTGTCATAATTCCCTATTACCATGTGTATGTGCTTAGATGTCGATTTTGTACTGTATGAGCAGGACGGAGATTATCAACGCCCGAAATAAGTGATGTGATTTAGTTACCAAACAAGCAGGTATCACCAACCATTCGCCACCGTCCAACCTCGTCGAGATGTATGGGAAAGACTTTACAAGTGCGAAAAATAAATATAGCCTATTGCCGCCAGTGCATTACCGAGACCATGAATTTTGGGAGTTATGTTAATCCCTTTCGAATGCTAAAAAATTAATTCTGTGTACCAATATTTTTTTGTAAATATGTGTTGGCTCAAACACCTCTTTTGTTTATTTTCGTATAAAAATTGTATGTGATATTTTGTTTTGATACCAGTGAAACCAACTATAATTTATTATGATGTAAAAATAAGAAATTAGCAAAAAACGCGATCATTCATCATTCCTCGCTCGCTCATACGCCGTAGATGCCGCTGGTCAAAGTTGCCGTCCAGTATGGTCCCAAACTTTCTCAATGAGCGAGAGGTCTAGAGACCTTGCTGGCCAAGAAATCATGTTAGCATTATGAAAGCGGGCCAGAGATACCCATGCTGTGTAAGGCCGGGCATTTAATTAGTTTGTCTGTCTAAGGATTTTAGTTAGGAGTTTTCGTATTGATACGATTATACAAGATAGTTAACTATAATGGTACAGTAAATAGGATTTAGAGAGGGCATGCCAGATGAGCAGTAACCATATCTGTTGCAACATTGAATGGCTATTTTCTTCCATTTTAACTGTCGAAACCACGTAGAATATATTAACGCGAGCACGATTTTTACATAAGAATGGAATATGTTCGTATAATTTTTCTGGCGAAGTTTTAATAGGACTATGACACATTCATATTAAGCAGTTTTTTTTTTTTTTTTTCGTAAAAGCAAAATTTTTTAACTAAAACAAAACCAAGTTAACGTAATTGTTTGAATATTTCATGTTGACATTTGTGGCAATCCACAGGCCAATTCTGAGAACATATGCAAAAGACGGTAATTAATTTACCTTAAATTTACTTTATGTGTTTAATAGTACTTAGTGCAATATTTTTACTTCAAACTACTGTTCATCGTAAGGCAAATGACGACACGATTTCCAAGATTGCAACAAGTTCCGGACCTATGGGCCATATGCATAATTGATTTGTATTCGAGCCAAAGTAAGCATCGCAGTTAGTGTTATGTGCGACCGCTTCACCTTCATGGCCTTCCCCTCCTCCCTCGTATGTGCGTAGCTCTCTCAGGATACCATCACCCACGCCGTAGGAGGGTTAGTTAGACTCACCATATGGGCCGCGATAACGCAAGCGGGACTGACGTCACTTCCATATCTGGAAGAATGCACGAGTTTTCTGGTCATCACCTCCCTCGGCGCTACTAGTGCGAAGAAACTTTCAAACCAAGCCATCTCAGCTATATCAGCCGCGGTGTCCCTCTGTGTCGGCGGTCTTGAATGGCCATTAGCGCCGAGTATGCGCGACCATCGGAACGACGGACAAGGGCACAGTGACCACCGAGTGCAGTCTCACTGTAATCAGCTGTGTCTGTTCTAGTAGTTGAATCTATGAATATTTAAATGTAAATATATATATTTCAGGACAGAAATGAAAGTCGATATTTCGTTGCCCATTCTTAATTTGGCTAGCAAAACACAAATGTGGTTGTCGAAACGTGTCAAATTCACCAAAAATTCATTATATATAGCTCCCTATTTACGATATTTATTATTATGTAAAACAGTGTTTTAAACCATAGCGACAGTATTGTATCTATTCTGAACTATTTGCTGGATTAAAACCCTATAGTCACCACTGGAAAGTTCTGAGGAAACAACGCGCGCGTAGTTTGTTTATGTTATTTTCCATTGTCGTCGCAATGCCGCCTTACGGCCGGCGTATGTGACCTTGAATCGTTTTTTTTACTAGAGTCCTATTACCTTATCGTACACATTCTAGAAGGCCTGAACGTGTAAGTACCAATATTTCGAAAAATCTTTCTGCTTGGGTACACATACGCTACTCAAATGCACTAAAACTAAAATCCTCAAGTTTCTACGAGCAGTATACTGGATACAGTCAAATACTGTTATATTAACAAGATTTAATTAGTTACCCACATTTTTATTAATATATATATATATATATATTCCTGTAGCACCCGTGCATAAGACAGGTATCAATAAAGCGACCTTAGTTGTATCAATCGTCATGTCACGATAACCAATGCTAGGGTTCATGCGAGGAACTACAGATGATTAATGCTGTTATGAACCATCGACATTCCACTAGCACAGCAGAAAACAAATGCGTGACGTTGCGTATCCATCAACAGTCGATAATATCTATAACTGTTACCCCACTGGTGACAGTATTTCACTTTAACCACCCATCCGATACGCGTGAGCGATGGTGTTGATTTGTGCTTGACCTGGCATTCGTGTGTTTACACTCCAAAGCTTGTGTCTGCACTAGGCTACTGCGCATAGCCTGTTTGCTTCCTGATACGCCCAGAACGAAAAACTTTCTTATCCTAGAAAGTACACGCAACCTCAGTTGGTATGCACGTAACAGATTACTATTTCCTCTTTGTTCATGCTCTATCCGTCGGTCACTCCTATGTTTTGTGGCTCATATGCCCAAATATTTACCTGTTTGTTGCTCACAAAAAACATTCTACATAATGAATGCTAGAAATTCGGCTGTTATTCTAAAATATTTCTTAATTCTCTCGCCATTTTAATTTTAATAGGTTTGTCACAAATCAGTGATTTGTTTTCAAGTTCGTGATGTTTTAAACTAATGGCACTTTATAATAAAATTATAATGCACTGCTAAATTCTTGACACTCTTATTACAGGGGACACATTATACTAAAGATTGCAGTAATAACCACAAATGTACCACACAACCATTTGCATAAAAAATTTTAAATATAGGTTTTTTATACTCTTTTCTTTCAAGTGCATATGCTTACAAACGTCTTGAGGGTAAATCTTAACTTATAAACTAATTGTGTGTCGGGAATCATCGTACATAATTCCTATACAAAACATGATTTTACTACACAACGTGTAATGTAATGTTGAGGCACAATAGTGTTCTGTACGAGTGGTAGGATTGGAATAATTACTCAAGGTCAGCGTTGATTAAATTGTTCTTAGAGTAAGCAAACTGTAAAAAATAGTTTCTTCTTCAAAACAATGTTTCGTCTCATATCGTGAGTATTCATACATAAATCCTTAAATGCTGTAGATATGTTTTCATTGAGGAAATTTTACTGTAAAAAACTGCAAAAATTAACATTAGTTAAACCTGCTCTGAATTGGTTGTCCCTTTGAGAAGTAATGCTATAAATATTTAACTTGTGAACTGGACGAAAAAAAATAGGCAGTGACGTAGGAATAATACACGATTTGTTAACTTTATGACAATAATTTTCACATCTCCGTTGAGTTTGTGTACGAAAATCGGTCATTTACATTTGTTGAAGAACTTCAATTCAAAGAGCTTTAGAAAAAAGAGAGAAACTGATGTTTCGTGTTAATGGGTGTCAGATCCAAGTGAAACGTTATTAACAATCTTTCTTTATAACATGATTTAATTTCATGGTCGGATGAAAAAGCACGAGTATGACCTACGTCGAAATGTATCCAGGACATTGGTCACTCAGAAGGGAAATAAATAATCGACTGTCGCTTATCTCGGCCTGGCAACACTCACAAAATTAAGTATTAACTAGTATAAAAACAAGACGTCGTAATAGCAAGATCAGCATATTAAACATGATATGTATTCTTTGAGAATCTTTTTTCCCCTATATTCAAAAAACTTCCTAGGTTCCCACTTCTATGAGAAAATAATAGATTACTTTTTTATACTCTCATCCTTTATTCTCTCTCCCCCTCCTAATATTTTTAATTTTCACAAGTTTTTTATAAAAACTCATTAACGGAGAATAATAGTGTATCATTCATATAGATGTCTTTGAAATTCTATTTTCTCATGACCGCAATAATTTCATTTTCAAACGATTTAATAAAAATGGGTGCGTCAACTTATGTAAGCGCGTTAGAAGTTATGCTTCTTTGGCGTGACTAAAATAAAATTTTATTACGTATGTTACCATTTCACGCTTATATTCATTCAGATATTGTCCCATATCATAATTTAATTCAAACTATATAAATGAAATGTTTTTCAATTTTCTTATTACATGAACTGATTTTCTGTCAGTTTTAAATATGATCGCGTGCAATGTTGTGTACCTTGCGTTTGTATATAGCTAGACGGTACGCGCATGCGAGTTGGGTCATATCCCTACTACGTTCACTTTCGAATTTCGTTAAACTGTGCGCGCGCAACTATACACGCATGCGCATTGGGTCATACCCCTACCACGTTCACAGTCGAATTTCGTTACACAGTGCGCGCGCAACTTCCGTTGCACGCTAAACTTTTACCCTCAACGCGTCAAAAGAAGTATAACTTCAAAAACGTTTATCTTTCTTTACAAATTCTAAATTTCAGATTTTGAGTAAAAGCTAAAAACTTACATGGGTTTCACACCTTGTCAGCAATTAGAATATATAAAATTATTCGAAGTAGAGTGTATCGCGCTAATATTTTCACAGTGAAGCGGCTTATTAACTTTCCGCGTAATTACAAAATTATCCCATGATGTCCCAACCGAAGTAAGTCAAAAATTTATTTTCTTCATCGTTAATACCTAAAATAAATCATATTAAGCTATAACCACCGTTTTCTCTCATAGTTTTACTTCCTAATCAGACACACAGGCTGACAGGTCCCCAGGTCAAGTTTCTGGCTTTGCTCGGCTTTTATATTGAAACCCACACTCCGATTCTCTTTTCCTAGACTACTACAATGTCTGCATACTTAAGACAGCTTACTGTATCCTCACATATGTAGAGAATTTTTTTTTTTTACTTTTCGAAGTCACTTTTTCAGCACAAGAACCATTCTGCAGCAGCAGAAAAGAGTTCGTGTTACCTCGTTTGCTATTTTATATCAATAGGCATCTCATATGCGCAAACAAAATTCAAAAGGTTCGTTTTAGCAAATGGTAACCGATGGGGGCCTCATGATTACTCAGTACCATTTTGTTGATTCAGTTCACATTATAATGCGTGACTGAAAAGAGAAAACTGTCGGAATCAACTATAGGATTATTTATAAATGTTGCAGTATTAATTTTCTTTCATAACAGTAATCAACCTAGCGTATATCTAAGTGGCCCGTGCAAGACGTAAAATCAGAAAGTCTGCAGAAATCCAAACTCAATAGCTAAATCTGAATCTCGCTGGCTGTAAATGTATAATGTCATATCAGACAAAGCATCCCAGTTCTCGGCATGCCATCCCGTAGGCAATGAACCGAAGTAAGGTTCGCAGGTGTTTTTCCCCGAGTGTCAGTCGAGGGCGAGACTACGACGTTCAAGTATTTCATCTTATTCGTTTTCTCTAAGATAACCAACAATTCATGCGGTAAGACTGCAGGGAGTAATGTCGCAGCAACAACGTAATGCGACTTCTGCCAGCAACGAACACCAGCGATGGACATGAACACAACTTAAGTGCGTACAGTAAGAGAAAACGTATTGTTGTAGGAAACACATTTCTGTAGCTGAAATGTTAATACAGGGACAGCAATTGAGTTGGGTGGATGGTTAGAAACATCAAGATATAGTTGACGTAGATCGTAATAACAACAGAACTGCCTGTTCTGGTCGTGTTGTTGGAGAGAGGAGAGAGTTTGGCGGCTCTTAAAATCGGTGTCCTGAGAGACGATAAAAATGAATTGAGATGGATATGGAGCAGCGCCGGACTGCAAGGGTGGGTACAACGGGAGATACCCTAAAAAACCCGCCCAACAGCGGCATCATCTGGCACGATTCCCACGTGCAAAAATCCGGCAGCGGCCCCGCCGGGAATCGAACCCGCTTTGCATAGGTGGAAGGTGAGTAGTCTAACCACTGCACCACCGCGGATCCGGTCTTGTCCGTGATTGTACCTGTAACAATACGTGGAGTTCCTAGAACAGAGCGAATGGTTTTTGTCACAGACGAATAGTTTCTTCAACAGAACAGATTGATAGTTTCTTCAACAGAACAATTTGTTCCTGTAACGAATATGACTTCAATAAATTAACAGAGCGTTGTGATGTTGGTACCGAAGTTTTGTTGGTACTACTCTGAAACCAGATTACAGAACAGTTTTTATGTCACTTCTCTGCTAATTTTTCTCAGTCTACGACCCACTGTGCAGCGTTGCAAAACGTTGCCTCGAGAGTATAATAAAGTAACTGAGAGTAATAGCTAAGGAAAGCTAAAGTAAACATTGTTTTGGAACTAGTATGGTGTATATAGAATTCAGTGCTTATAAATATGTACTGATTAAGCAACCAATACAAATTCCAAAAGATATTTATCCACTTCCCAAATTGTTTTTACAATATATTAGTTATATACATAAACAGTTTTACTTTCGATAGATTAATCATAAAAATTGCGTCTAAAAATATAACCTTTATGAAAGTTAGTCTTTAAATAAAAATACTAATTTCGTCACTCGTCATTTCTAATTTTCCCTTGTGTATCTGGATACAGAATGTTCAAATCTCTTATCAATTTGTTCAATTAAACTAAACTTTCCGCCACTTTAAGTTCGCCCTTCGTTACTCTGGCAACATGCTCAGAGCAATTACTCTGCAGTTTTGGGACACTGCCGAGAGCGAGTAAGACATTTACTAAAAGTGTTTTGGGACAGCCACAGAGAAACGTTGACTCGCAGAGTAACGTTTCGAGAGGCCGCCCTGTTGATGACGGGAGAGTGGCCGCGAAGGATACGTAGGCCGGGTGAAGCTGGCCAGCATCTGCCCGCGTTCGTCCGGCGGAGGATCGGCGCTGGCAAACCCGCACGTGCGATAGAAATGTATAGCGTAGTAGCTCGGGTCCGTTCTCCGCAGGAAGCTGTCCCTGGTAGCCGATGTTTTGAAGATGGATTGGTTCTGGCAGCTTATTGGAGTACTATACACGTTAGATGAGATAATGATGGAGATACTGCCTCTCCATTAGGACGATCGACGAAGAGAGCGACGGCCCAGCCACAGCACGGTCGTAGACAGACTGTAGTAGCTGGGTAGTTTCCAGGCCTTGAACTTTTCCAGGATAACATATTAGCTCTTTGCGATGTACCTAAAAACACAGTGGACATGGTCCCACAAACCAGTCACATTAAAGAGGTGATTTGAGGAAAAGATAGTAACATTCCCGTTTCACTGAATATTAATATGTTATAGATACCCCATGTAACTAGGCAATTTATAATTAAAATATCACCAATGAAGTTAAGTTATGATTTTCTTTTTACTTATTTTTTCTTATTTGAAGTGGATTTTTAATTATTGAATTCCAGGGATGTTTGTGCAAATGTCATCGGTCCAACCTCGCGTACACTTAAATCAGTCGAGAATACAAATGTTTGGCACAAGCTAGAATAACTCCAAAAATCCTAACCGAGTAGGCCTAAAGTGAAATAAAGTATTCCAGTGAACGCCTTGCCACTTAAAATATATGAAAGGAAAAAAAATTATTATTATATATTATGTTTTAGTAAAACAAATTTAAACTATGTTAAGTGGCATTGTATGTTTTAAAAATTGCGTATTTTTAATAACAGACCATAAAAAATTTACCATAAAAGAATACAAGACATAAAAAAGAGATATATAATCAGGTACCAATTTATTAGTTTCCTATGAGAATTAAAATTTCAAAACCAGTAAACCTGGCATGGGAATGTTTTGTTTTTAAGTTACATTCAAATTTTTATACTTATTTAGTAATGTACTTCGGCATCTCTGCCTAATAAAGCATGAGCTGCAAATCTGGGCTAACTGTCTCCAGCATTATGACGAAGTAAAAGAGACAAATACTTAGATTATTCGCCATGATTCTCGGCAGCCGTTCCTCAACCTACATTATAGACATGGTCACTTTTTCCTTCCCGTCTTACACGAAGTTTTTTTTTTTTTTGCAACCACGCGGGTTTTTCTTGTTAATTTCAATGTCGCGTCCAATAGCATTTGCGTTTGATTTGTTCACACGCGCAGGATTATTTACTGTTCGTTCATGCCATGCTGCCTCTCCTTAACTTCACAGTTGCAACTTCGCTGGAGTGTAAACAAGAAGTTACTGATGTAATTGATGAGCTTCCTTTTCTCTGCATGATTGTAAATCAATTTCTTAAAAGCTTAGATGGTAGGTAGATCTTGACGTCTCGTTGACAGCAATATCATTAGAAATGAAACCAGAAACATATGCAATAGTAGTGAGACATTAAAAAATGCACACGTGCCTTACCTAGGACTACAACCCGGAAAACCTCAAACTATAAGCTAGGGTGCAATCAATTCCATTACGGAGGCGGGATTTGGCAAATACGTATGTAAACAGTCTAATGTTTTGAATGATATGGTCTACTATCATGAAATATTTACGGGGCCGTCATTTTGAAAATAAGTGTCTAAGACACTTAGAACACGCAAGTTTCCATAGTCTGCCATTTGTGTGAAAAATTCTGTAGAAATAGGTTGTTTAGTCCCTGGGATATGGAATAAAAAATTTGTTTTCTTATATAGTGCTATCTTACAAAATCGCCAAAATAAGTTTCTTTAACGGATGCTTCTAATAGATACTGTCAGCATAAAAGTTTGGTGAATTTGGTTAAAGCGTTTAATAGATATTGCAAACTTATAAAAACATTGATAGGACGTTATTTTGAAAATTACTGTCTGACCCCACTTAAATCGTGTAAGTTTATGTAACCTTATGTAGCACTAATGGTGTGCAAAATTTGGTGGAAATTAGTTTAATTGATCCGGAAATATAGCAAAATTTTCGATTTTATAATTTGGCAATATTTTTCAAAAAGACCGAGAAAAGAGGATCTGTGTATGAATAATAGAGTTAAGAAATTTGGGCAACTCTCAACAGCGATGTCTTGAGAGCCGATGAAGGTGATTGAGGTGAGTATGGAGCGGCACCGAAATGAAGGGGCAGGTAAAACGGGAGATCCCCGAGAAAACCCGCCAACCAGTGGCATAGAACAGCACGATTCCCACATGCAAAAATCCGGGATGTGTCCCGGTCGGGGATTGAACCTTGGTTTTCCTTGGTAGGAGGCGAGCAGGCTAGCCGCTCAGCCACCACGGCCCCTGTATGAATAATTCATGCTTCTAATAAATACTGTTAGTGTACAAAATCCAATTACATTTTGTTGAATTGTTTAATAAAGGTAACATACTAACCTCAGTTATTTAAATTAACGCCATTAAAAAAGGGCCTGCCGCACCTAAAGCATGTTAGTTTAATACTCTACTGTAGCACTACTTGTGTGTAAAATTTGGTGTGAATAGGCTGCTTGGTCCTCGGTGTATGGCATAAAATATCTTTGCTTTTCAAGTGACTATCTTCATAAATGAAGGACGAAAAGGTTGTGTGCTGGCACATTCGAGGATTGGCATAGAAACAGTAAACAAAGTTTAGTTAAAATCGACTATATAGTTCCGTATATATAGCACACTAAGCTAAAAAAAATGTATAGGCGCCATTATGAAAATAAGTTTTTGGCACACTTAAAATCTATCAATCTTCATGGCCTGCAGTAGTGCTACTTCTTTGCCTAATTTGGTGGTAATCTGTTGACTTTCTCCGGAGATATGACATAAAATTTTAATGTCATATGATGCCATCTTACAAAATAAAATGACGAACAAAAGAGACGTTGTGTGGACGCATTTAATGGTAATAATATATATTGCCAGTTTACATAATTATGTTCGAATTAATTACATGGTTTAAGCATATTAAGCTGAAAAGGCTAAATGGCTACCACTTTTAAAATAAGTGTCCGAATACTTAAATCATATCAGTTTACAAACCTGCCCCAGTACAACTGGTTTTCCAGATTTCATATAAATAGGTCAATTGTTTACTGAGATATTATATTAAAACCTAATTTATTCGTGTGGCGCTATCTTACAAAGCGGCTGACAAAAGTGGCTATGAGTTGGCATATATTATGCTAGTAGTTAATACTTTCAGCATACAGAATTTATTCGACACTGGTCGAACGGTATGATAGATATACAAAACAAACCTAAAATATTCGTATGGCCGCCATTTTGAACTTAAGAGCCTAATTAAGTTGTATTTAATACTTTTACGTGGCCTACTAAATTGAGTAGTTGAGTAGTTTTCTATATATATCGTAAATGATTTATTTTTTATTCGGTGCTATCTCCTAAAATGGCGGATTAACAACTATATTACCATCTAAATGCAATGCATACATGATGCACCGACAACATACACAATTGGGTTTAAGTTGGTTGAATGGTTCCAGAGATATGGCATCACCCTAAATTTTTAATGGCCACCATATTGAAAGTAAGCGCCCGGGTTGATTGAAAACTATAAATGTCAGATGTCCTGACTTATTGTAATATGTGCACCGAGTTTTGTGAAATTCTATTGGACGCACTCATAAGCTCGACACACACACACACACACACACACACACCTATACATACACACTTAGACAGGAAAGTGATATTATAAGCCTTACTTGCTACTCCTTTAATAAATGACCAAAAAATATTTCCCGAAATTTCTTTTAAATATTTCTAATGATGATATTATCCCCCTCCCCCTTTTCCCGTCCTTTTCAATATCGCGTGAAAATTGTATGGTTTGAAGATGGTCCATGCAAATCCATCGGCTAAATACACTAAAACTATTCCAGGGTTTCTTGAAACAGTGTCTGGCTTTTCGAGTACCTGTCCTGGATTACAGTTCAAAGCGGATTACCATTATGGGTTGTCCGCGAATTCATCGCAGATCTCCACGAAAAATTCCGAGGTTTGTGACATCAAGTGGAACGCCACCAATTTTTTTTTCATTTTCTAGTTTGAATTAAAACTGATCGAGATATTGCAGAGGTAACATCTACTGGACTGGCATTCTAGAAGAACGCGGATTAGATTCTCGGTCCAGTCGGATTAGGTTTTCCATGACTCTCCGAAACCACTCCAGGCGAATGTTGGTACGGTTCCATTTTACAGGCCATGAACAATTACTCCCTGTGCCACTGGTTGAATCTGTACTTATACACAATTCGCGGTTTCTTCACACTTTTTGAAGCAAACCATTGATAAAAACACCCCATGTATATGTTTGGTTGTTTCCTAAATATTCCATGTATCACAATCGTTTTAAACGTATATAGTAAAATAAAATTACTTTGGTTTAAATTGAACTTTTACGCATATTTTACCTATAACTTATTATATTTAACATGAATAAAAACAGGAAGAAAATAGGTGTGTTGATAATACCCAGTAAGAAATAGTTATTATGCAGAATATTATTACACTTAGTGTGCACTAATGAGGGCGTTGTCCCTTTGGTGTAATTTTCTAGACTAAGTTAAGCTTTGTTTGCACGAGGCGGAGGAATATCCTGGAAGTAGAACTTACACAGGGCTTCGGAAAAGTTGGGAGTAACCGTGAATGGACAATACCTCACTGTCGGCGATACAATAAACCACGACCACCAATTATTTAGGTCATTGATTGAAATTTCGTCAGGCCGTGTCACAGAGAAGATAAGTACACAAGGGTGAAATGGCGTGGTTGATCCTTCGATGTGGGCGTGCCGATTTTATTATTGATTGAGCAGTGGCGTTGACTGGATTTATGCTAGGGGGGCAGGGTTTTCTGAATGGGATAGGAGCTTTAGCTTACACAGTCACAGAGATGTTTTGTAGTAGATTCAGAACGAAATGCCTCAACAATTGTCTTAATTTCTTTATTTTTATTTAAAATGCTTAGGAAAATGTACCAAAATCGTCAGTTGTTTAAAAAAAACATTAAAATCGTGCACTCTGCCACACCTGTAGTATTAATCGAGATTATTTTATTTTATTGAACTTGATTTATGGGGGGCAGCTGCCTCCCTGTACCCTCCTGGCTTAGAACCATGTGGCTGCACGAGGTTCTCGTAACGGGCCTTGTGTCCAATTGGCTACTGCGTTCTGCGAAAGATTCCCTATTGGCTGGGCTGCTTCTTGGCGCCGATTGACAAACAGCGTTCCGACATATTGCTGGCTGGTGACTCCATTTTGGTGGCATGTGCGGCTGGAATTCGGAGTATTAGCGTTTTCGATACCTCCAGAGTGCAGCACCATGTCGCTGAAAATGGAGGTATAAAGAGATCACAATTACGTTGAACGTTTCAGTAAAACTTGACTGTTGTGATTGTTCGCACATATGTTTGACCAAGTAACAGAAATGTTTGAGCCCGTAGATGAATTGCATGAGCTAATTGTTTCGGTTAGAGATTTTATGTGGTCATTTGTTGAATGTTTGGAAATTATTAAGACTAGAATGGAGTGAGACTTTGATTAGCAAAGTGGAAATGGAACTTATAAGGCTCTGCGCCGAGTATGGCTATGTTAGTCTTCATCAGATCATATTTAAAAAAGACACGTTTCATCGGCAGATGCATACGCAGCTCGGTAATTATAAAAAATCGCCTCATTTTGGGAAATAGCAAAAACTATAAAAACCGGAATGTTTTTGGGTTATATATTATAATTATTATGTGTACGTGTTTTTATAACACTCTTTTATTTTCGAATTAAGGAAGANTGTTTTTGGGTTATATATTATAATTATTATGTGTACGTGTTTTTATAACACTCTTTTATTTTCGAATTAAGGAAGAAAAGTTTATGGATCTCTTTCAAGTTGACTGGGCTGTTTTGTGAACAAATATTTTTATTACTTTTTACTCATTCACTATCAATTTTTTTTTAAATATATTTTGTCAGTTAACATTTGTTTTATTATTAGATTTATCTGCCCCAGAGTTCCCGTGTATTATCTCATCCTCCACACTATCGATTTACCAGTATTTTTACATCATTTTTTTTTTTTTTTTTCGGAAATTTATGTGCTGACACACCGTGCCTTGCCTTGTTACAAATACTTTTTTTTTTTCAGTTTAAGTAACTTGGGTATTTTATGGGGGAAAAACACTATCAGCTAGAAATCGTTCGTTATCATAAACATTACATTTCATTTTACTGCAGTCATATCAGCAAGTACAAATTTCCGTCGCCAGATGTCAACCAAATTTGCTCTAAAACTCGAATAAGTGGAAGTTTCGCCTCTGTATACTCAAGTCCTCACACGGAAACCCCGCGCCGAAGGTGGTAAATTCTCTCCGCCGCCAAGAGTGGCGTGGTTCTGTTGTTTCCCTTCCTCTCGTCGTCATAACCGGTTGCAGGTAGGAGCGGGGCAGGAAGAGGGAACCCGTTGGGCGGGAGGGTTGCGCTCCGGCCTCGTGCTGTGCACGATACCTCGGTTCGATGCCCGCCTACAGCCATGCGAGACGCGGCATGGTCGAACTCCGAGCGGGGATCTCGAGTCATTTCGCCCCTACGGCTACCACGCGTAGAATTATGTACGAATGCATGCATCGCAGATAGCATGCAGAACTCGCATCAAGTTTCACACTTTTCTCTGGTCCTATTACTCACGGGNCGAATGCATGCATCGCAGATAGCATGCAGAACTCGCATCAAGTTTCACACTTTTCTCTGGTCCTATTACTCACGGGGGCCACGGTGGTGTAGTGGTTAGAATACTCGCCTTCCACCTACGCCCGGGGTCAGCAAACTTTTCAGCTCAAAGAACCAAATACAACAAAAAAAGACAACCATAATTATTGAAGAGCCACAACTTTTCATTCTGTCTAAATATACTTTTCTTGAATAGTTAAGTAGGTAGGTAATAAAATAATTACAAACAAAAGGTTATAACTTACAAAACCAATTGATAATATTATTATGCATTTATATAGGTAGCTTTTTGAAGAATAAATTAAATAAGAGATTATGAAAAAATCAATAAGAACGATGACCTTGCATTTCNCGAATGCATGCATCGCAGATAGCATGCAGAACTCGCATCAAGTTTCACACTTTTCTCTGGTCCTATTACTCACGGGCCACAACTTTTCATTCTGTCTAAATATACTTTTCTTGAATAGTTAAGTAGGTAGGTAATAAAATAATTACAAACAAAAGGTTATAACTTACAAAACCAATTGATAATATTATTATGCATTTTTATAGGTAGCTTTTTGAAGAATAAATTAAATAAGAGATTATGAAAAAATCAATTTCTTGCTACTGGAACGTAAAGTTTAGATAGTTTTGGTAGGTCTGGCACGTAACTAGTAGTTTTTAGTTTAAGACACGACTCTAGATTTTGATTCGTCTGTCTGGTTCTTAGCTTGTTTTTTTATTAAATTCATGCATGAGAAAACTTGTTCCCATCTTATACAACTAGGTTTCTAGCAATCGTGAGGATTTCGGTTAAAATTTAATTGGTCATAGCATTCTGGAAGTCCACTCCAGGTGTCAAAAATTATTGCTTCGGACTTAGGCATTTCTTTTAAAGCTGTCAACTTGTGTTGCGATATCAAATTGTATTTCTGCCTTTCTAGCTCTTCTAAGCTACTACTGAGATTTGTGAATTTACAACTCCATATGTCTTTACTTTTTAAATCTAACAATTGGCTTTGAAATGTACCAGCGTCAATGTCAAACGGAGCAAAGTTTACTTTATTGCTATTGCCCTTGAGAGGGTTCATGATAAAAGCTAAAGTAGGCTTATTTACTTTGAACTGTTCATATCGTTCAGCAAAGCCATCCTTCATTGCTTTGTTCGTAGTAATGAAGTAATTAGTGTCGATAGCAGCATTGTTTTCTTCCCGATACTTTTTCAGTTTTTTTAAATGTAGTAATGTTTCCATCTCCATATCTTCAGCCAGCAAAAGCAATTTTTTTTTACTTCTTCCAGTAATGTAAATGCAGTGTTTCCTTTTCCTTGGAGCTTTATGTTTAGTTCATTTAATTGCAATGTAAGGTCCGTCATAAAATAAAACTGTTGTAGCCATTTGTCTTCTTCTAGTTCAGGGTAATGAATGCCTTTTTCCATTAAGGCGTATTTTAATTTCATTAAAGCATAAAGCAAAAGATTCAAAAAATTCCAACGTGAAAGCCATCGCATTTTATTGTGCATAAGTAGGTCTTAATACTGGCTATCCATTTCATCCATAAATTCTTTAAACTGACGATGATAGAGTGCCTTAGCCAAGATGCTGTCGGTAATCTTTATTACCAAGTTCATGACGTCAACTATTTATTTTGGAAAAGTTTGTGCACAAAGCGCTTCCTGATGTATTATGCAGTAAAAAGAAAGGATTTTATGGTCTATTTTTCTCTTTATAATTGAAATAAATCCTTTGTTTATACCCGTCATGCTTTTAGCTCCATCAGTTGCGATGAAAACAATTTTATTAGAATTGGTTCCATTGTCTCCCAGACACTTTTGTACAGCATTAGCAATATCTTCCCCACGAGTTTGCCCCATAAGTGGCAGCAATAGTAACAGTTCTTCCTTAGGGCCTTGAGGTGAAACGTACTTCACAAAAAGTGCCACTCGTGCTGTATCTTTTACGTCGCAAGACTCATCTACAGCAATTGATAATGCAGGAGTCAGTTTGATGTCCTCTAATTGCTGTTGGGTCACATCTAAGACCATTTTGGCGGTCCGGTCTTGTACTGTTTTAGCTGACAGTGGGATGTCCTTCATTTTTTTTAATATATCTTATTTAATTTTAAAATCACGAAATAGATCTTCTGACGCTTCAATAAAACAATCCTAAATATAATAACCGTCTGTATATGGCTTTCCTCTTTTAGCTATTTCTAGCGAAATTCAAGGAATTGGTGGAGTGTGTCCAATTATGTAACATGGAACTTGACTGCTGAGTCTTTTTTTGAAGTTCTTCAACAGTTTTTTTTCCGTGCGTCACTGACAGGATATTTTCTTGCAAAATANTTGGTGGAGTGTGTCCAATTATGTAACATGGAACTTGACTGCTGAGTCTTTTTTTGAAGTTCTTCAACAGTTTTTTTCCGTGCGTCACTGACAGGATATTTTCTTGCAAAATAATCATGTTTAGTTGTAAAATGTCTCTCCAAATTTTTTGTTTTTTTATTATGGGCCAGTTTTTCATTACGGATGAGGCAAGTCGGAAGGCCACTTTGACTACGAATAAAAGCATACGACTCCGTCCAATCACGAAGGAATTCTCGATTATCATCTTCTGTTTTTCTTTTCTTTTTGAATGAAACCATGCCGACGGCCGATTTTGAAAGCCTGAAATAATCCACTTTTATCAGTCATATAAATTATGAATACACTTATTAAAACACCAGCCTAGGATAGTTTATCCAAATTTCTAAGAGAAAAAATTTTACATAAGTGAAATAACCAACATAACAGTCATCCATTTAGATCCTGTTTTATGATGTTGCAGTAACACTAACCATAAATTTATTTTATTCTCGTGTGGAATGAAAGAACAGTTAGGATAATTTACCTTCTGGTTAGAGTAACTGTTACTTTGATATTGTGAAACAGGGCCAGAGTGGGTGCACACCGGCGAAACAAATCGCAGCGGGTATTATTTTCTACAATCAATATTAAACACTGCGTAATAGGCACAAAGTTTAACGGAACAGAATACGGCATGTTCTTTAATTCTATTCCATAAAAAATTGCGCATTTTTTTCACCAATAGATGCCTCACTCTTTACTCGTATTAGTCAGTTGGTACAATTCCTTTGCGACTTTAAGTTCGGTTATTATAAANAGATGCCTCACTCTTTACTCGTATTAGTCAGTTGGTACAATTCCTTTGCGACTTTAAGTTCGGTTATTATAAAAAAAGAAAAGAACAAACGGCACATAGGTAAGCACAGGTACGATTGAAAGCAAAAAATGCCTACTAATCAATGTATTACATACCTGTACAAAATAGGGTACACGTCAGTTAAATTAACTATTTACGCAACGACCAAGAATGCAATGAAAATTGTAAACGCCCGTGTGTCCAAAACAAAAGCAACAAGCCAACTGAATCGCACGTGGCGGGGGCTGCGCGGACAACGCGAGCGAATGGCGTAGGTGAGACGGTAGTGATGATGGGAGGGATGGGAAATGAGGTTATAGGTATTTGGACGATCGCGGTCGGTTTTAGTCTGCGCGCGGGCTATGTGTGTCTTCAATATAGAATAAAAATTAGATTTTTTTGCGAAACTGAAAAAGCTGCAAATATTTTTCAAAGAGCCGCATGCGGCTCGCGAGCCGCGGTTTGCCGACCCCTGACCTAGGCGAACCGGGTTCGATTCCCGATGGGGTCGCTCCCGGATTTTTACATGTGGGAATCGTACCGGGCGATGCCACTGGTCTGACGCTCCTCCACACTCACCTCGCTCCACCCTCTTCCGCTCTCAAGACCTCGATGTTAAGCCCCGCCGCACATGCCCACACTCGCACTCGTTCACGATACTGCGCCAACGTCGCATTGACATTGGTGGACACGTGTGTGTCCGCAATTGCTTTCACGAGTCGTACATCAGTCAGTGTCTCTTCTGCCATTCCGTAGACGAAAACGAAACAAGATGGACGCGATTGATTTAAGTTCAGAATCCGACAGTGATAACGAGTTTTTAAATAGATTATTGTTAATAAGGAAATCATCCGAAAAAAAAATATGGAAGAGCTCTTACATGTCCAAAAGGAAAACACATGGAGAATTCAAATTAACTTCTGAGTTTTCAGACGACAAATTTAACAATTATTTTAGAATGAATAGGGACGATTTTAAAGAAGTACATGCGATGATTGCTTCAGATTTAGAAGATCAAGGATATGGTGGTCATGAACGAATTAGTACTGAAGAAAAATTGGCCGTTTTCTTAAGGTAAGTTTATTATGTAGGTAAACAATTACAAATGAAATGGAACTATTCAAAGCACAATAATATTTTATAAATTTAATTTAAAGAGTTTGACGAGTGCGCAAACATATTTCCAGAACTGTCAAGTTGTACCAAGTTCAGTTCATTATCCCGAGTGATTATAATATTTGGTGTTCCATCTTCCTGTGGCTGTTGTTCTATAGGAGTAGACGTATAATATGTTCCTGCATCACTATGTGGCTGTTGTTCTGCAGGAGAAGGCGTATATGATGAATAATATGATCTTGCATCACTGTTCTGTGAATAGGAAGAATGTGGACGAGGCGAATATTCCACCAAGTTATTAGATTCTTCTTGGGACACCAATGAAAATATGTTTGTTTTAATATTGTGTTGAGATAGTGGCGGCAATCTTTTCGTAGTCTCATACATACTAATAAAAAAATGAAAAAGTGGATCATTTTTAACATTGCTTATGGTGAAATCATTTTTGGTATTAGTTAAGCGGTCCCGTTCTTGCTGTCTTTTAGCTGCTCTACGTTCATGGTCCTCAATCGATTTAATTAGTAAGGCATTAGTGTTCTTTTTGCGTCGTCTTTTATTTCCTTGATCAGCTGCTGTACCAGTAGATTGTGATTCAGGGGTTTCATCAGTTTCTTCAACTCCTGATTCATGAATATCCGTATCATTAACATTTTTTTCAATGTCATTTTCTATAGTATTTGAATTACTATGAGATGATTCGTCATTTAGTATGTCTTCATTAACATTGGTGTTACTTGGCCTATTTGCCATATACGGGATTACAAACGCCATATTTTCTTGAAAGCGCCATGACTTTATATTAACAGCCCCTGATCCACTTTTTGGTTTAGAAATTTTCTGTCGACGAAGCGCATCTCGGTGATTGTTTCTCAGTTTTTCCCAAGATTTCTTGGCTTCACTTCCTGCAATAAAATTAGTCATCATTAATAATCACGACTATATCAAATATAATACATGTATTTTTGTCTCTTTACAGATTTGTCGCGAGCGGTAACTCGTATCGGAGCATTGCTTATAGTTACAGAATGGGAGAAAGGACTGTCTCAAATATTATAACCAAGGTATCTTCAGCTATTTGGAGGAACATGCAACCTATTCACTTGCCGGAACCTACACTGGATATATGGAAGAAAAATGCCGTCGATTTCCAAAATATATGGCAAATGCCTAATACTGTGGGCGCTATCGATGGAAAACATGTGACAATTAAAAAACCTATAAACAGTGGCTCCTCATTCTTTAATTATAAGCAACATCATTCTATTGTGCTGTTGGCGGTAGTAGACGCAAATTATAAATTTGTATTTATTGATGTCGGTTCTAAAGGCAGATTTCCAGATGGAAATATATTTGATAATTGCATATTAAAGAGAAACATGATGAACAGACAGCTACATCTGCCCGAGCCCAAGGGTCTACCTGGAAGAGAAGACATAGTTGTGCCTTATGTTATTGTTGGTGACGCGGCATTTCCTTTAATGGAAAATCTTATGAGACCTTTCCCTCAGAGACAAGTGATAGACAATTATAGAAACAAAGTTTTTAACTACAGACTCTCAAGAGCAAGGCAAACGGTTGAATGTGCATTCGGCATATTGAGTTCCCGTTTCAGAATATTTTTACGGCCATTTGAAATGAAAGTAGAAACAGTAGACAAAATTGTTATGGCGTGTTGTGTCTTGCATAACTATTTACGCACAAAACGTATAAGTAAAAATATGAATGAGGACCTGGACCTGGAAAATGATAATTTACCAAATTTTCAACAATTACTGCCTTTGCCTCCATTGAGAGGACGCGTTTCGAAAAGAGCATTTGAAATAAGAGACCAATTTACGGATTATTTTAACTCCGTAGAAGGACGAGTGACCTGGCAAAACCACAGCGTGCAACGGGGCGCGTATTGATATCGTTCGACAATAAATACAACAAATAACAATGGAACTTGTAATCATTTTGTAAAATGCACATATGAGTATATTAAATAAATGTTAGAATTTCATATCTACCTACACAACATTTTCAGTTCATTTATAATATCAGTAAGATTTATACAAATAATACTTACCATTCTTGAGATACAGCGCCTCTGCGATTCGTTTCCAAATAGAATCCTTTAATTTTGTATTCATATAATCTGGGTGTTTTACGTCGTATAAACATTTTTCGCTTCGAACAGCTTCAATGAGTTCCTCCATTTTGCAAACACTCGCGCCACTGCCACTCGAAAACAATGTCTCGGTCACCTAGCCGACACGCGCGTACACGCTCATGTACGTGCCTGCGTCGACACGTGAGAGCAAATGCGGAGTTTGGTACTGCGCCATAGGTTTTAAATACTGCCACTCGCACGCAGCTCGTGACGGCCAATGCGAGTGTGGGCATGTGCGGCGGGCTTAAGAGCCGCCCAAATCTCTTCACGCACCTTACTACACGCCACCCGGCTATTACCTCGCTTTATTCAGTACCAAGGGAGCGGCCCCCTTCACTCTGCTTACTTTGGGTGACAAACACACCAGATAGTATTATTCCAGGAAGGAATTTCCAAATTAAAAACTGCTTAAATAAAAAAATTATTAATGAATGATCGTTTTCGACTACCCGCAATTACTGTGACGTAAGGTACTCGATAATCTCAAATACCCGCCAGTTTTCGTCGCGGTATCTCAAGCACCTTAATCTAAAAACAAAAATTGTTCCCAGCAGCTCACGTACGGTAGTCGACACGCTTGCTGCACCCGCCATATTTCATTCCGATTTTCTCTCAATGTTTTAAATGTTGACACATTTAATTTAAAAAGTAAAACTGGTTCATATTGATTGCGATCAGTAAGACTTAAGCTAGCGTACACCTTTATAAAGTCTACCAAGTTTCGTCGCAGTAAGTTTGAAGATGTTACGTCTTGAAATCTGACCTCACTAAAAATCGAAATTTGAGATGACTTCAATCTACGCGAAAGGAAAAATTTACACAATTTTCCCGTGTGCCATAATCAAAACACCGTACGTTAAGCAGTTCCAAATTAACCTGTAGGGAACTCTCCTGTCCCCCCCCCCCTCCTATCCTCTGCAATATAGGAAAATTTTTAAAACTGATCATAAGAGGTGAAATAAATTTTAAAAGTACAGCTCCCGTTAAAAAAATTTAATTATTTAGATAGAACGATGTGGAAATGGCCCGCCCTGAAAATTCGGAAAAGTGGAAACATACCATCATCCCTCCTTAATTATCTCCTCCCTGGTTATGGCCAAAGGGTTTGTTATGCGGTTATCGAAAGACAAAGGGTGGGAGATGTGATTAAAACTTGGTCGCAAGCGTAGGGATATAAGATAAAGTGTGGCGAGGCATCGAAGGCAGCGATTTTTATACGCTTGTTTTCGCCAACCGAAGGGCACAAAAATGGAACAAACAGAAATATCAAGGAAATGCGCAAAGTTATTTCAGGGGACGTAAGAATGGGTGTGATATATCACATAAAAACTTAGACGCCAAGAGAATAATTTCGAAAAATTAACGCCCTTTCCTCCAGTCATAATCACAAAAACGAAAATTGGTATGAATAACCCACACCCACAAAATCATAAAGTAGTAAATCAAAAAATAATGCCCGGTGAGTTCCCTCGATGTATCTCAAAACAGTTTAGGATATGTGGAAATTGGGAAACTGACCTTCCTTAAAACTCAGAAAATATTCATACGGCACGAGGAGGGCTCGTACGATATATCGGCGAGCCAAAATAATACCGCGTATGTCAAATAATTTTGGAAATACAAAGATTAAAATCTTCTTTAAAAATTTTAATTGTCAAGATCGCTTGTAAGGGGCGAAGGAATTTCAGAAAATACAGCCCAGATTAAAATATTCTGTTTTTATGTCGAACATTGCGAAAACGGTGTACACTCAAATAGTAGAAGTATCAAAACGTACCCCTACCGTGAGTCGATCTCCTCTTAGAATTTTGGGGAAGGGGGTCGGGTGTTGAGGGAAATAGGTTGGGTGGGGAAAGGTCGCAGAAAGAGGAAAAATGAGAGATGGGGATCAAAGCTAGGCCGTTGCCGTAATCATTAAGGGGGCGGAGTGGTAGGCCGTTGCAAACAATGTTTTTCAGCACGGAACTTACGTCCAGATATTGGGGTCACGATTAGATTCCCGTTGGAGATGAACCTGGGTTTTATATGGTGGTAATGTTGCGGACCTTGCCATTGGCCAGTATGTTTTCTGGGGATACTCCCGTTTCCCCTACCACTGTATCCTATCGCTGTTCCTTCTCCACACGTCAGTTCGCCCTAACCTACCCTGAATACCTGAACTTCTAAGTGCGGCACGAATATTTCTCATTTTTCAGGCATAATTTGAAGAAGTTCCAAATATGGTGCTATAAATGCCAACCGTCTACAGCGTGAATTAGGTTTATACCTATAATAGAAAGCAATGGTATTGTGTCATCGGCTCTCAAGACCTCACTGTTAAAACCCGCGCAAATCTTTTACTCGCAATTTATGGTTTCAGGTGCTGCAAACAAAACATTTTATGACGCGCACTGTACGTAAGTCGACACAACACTTGTTCCATTGTCACAGTCATTGAACTGTAGACTATGTTAGACTACAGTTTTATGAACCAATTATGACCTATATCAGTAAGATGGTCAGCGAATCATTTACCCAAAGGTAAGATCATTGGTCATTGAGCTTCGCAGTGTGCAGCGCAGACCAAAAGTTGCCTACACGACCGTAATGTACACAATTGTGAACAATGGGCGGGACTGGGTTAAAAGCATTGTATTATAATCATCAAGTATAACCACTCATTCCTTCTGCAACTCTATTTGCAGAGCGCAAAATATGAGCGCCTTTCTTGGCGTTGACCGACACTTGTATTACTCTGGAGCAAGCCGCGCGGACCGACAGCCGCCGTGGAGCAGGAAAACAACTTGCGAGGACGTGACGTAGCATGCAGAACGCCGTCTTAATGGCCGGCGAGTCTACTGTAACGCAACCCGAGGGACGACAACGCCGCTCGCAGCATTCAACACACGCAACTGCGATGAGATGCTACTGAAGATTGTTTCCGAGCGGCCGCTCTTGTTCAATTGTGGCCTGTTCTCCACGTCGTCTCGAAGGTAGTTAGCGGCGAGTGGTAAACTACACACACGTGATAGCAACTTCATTGCGCTAGGTTTTTCAAAGACATCGCAGTCTGCCTTCATCCGAAGCACGTACGAGTAGAGGGTAAACTCCATAAAAAGTTATATTGTAGTTCCGTATTTAGCCACCTGTAATTTCTTAAGGCAGGCTCTAGAACAACTTTTATTGCGTAATTATGTTTACGTCACACGCACCTTGTGNCACGTGATAGCAACTTCATTGCGCTAGGTTTTTCAAAGACATCGCAGTCTGCCTTCATCCGAAGCACGTACGAGTAGAGGGTAAACTCCATAAAAAGTTATATTGTAGTTCCGTATTTAACCACCTGTAATTTCTTAAGGCAGGCTCTAGAACAACTTTTATTGCGTAATTATGTTTACGTCACACGCACCTTGTGTGCTGTGTTTATATTTCGTCAGGACTTAAAAAAAACAAGTTATTCTTTACTGTAAACATCGTTTCACTTCTACTTTTTTTTTTTTGTAAAATTATTTCCTGCATTTTTATTTGGTGACTTAAATGGAGTGCTATTTCATAACACTAACATAATTATGTTCCCGATATCTAATCAACATCTACACGATCTTAATTTTACCGAATTCTTCCACATTTTCTAACCTGTAAACCCACGCGCAAGATTCCTATAGAATTGTCATTGAAGTAACTAATGAGATATAATCCAGGATTCAACACTGAGTTTTAAACTTTCGCTCCATGTCCCTGATAACAGAAAACAGCGAAATGTTCTCATTTCAACTTCAAACAATTGTACTGGATTTGTGCAGCCTACATTAGTAGCTACAAGTACCCAGAGCTCGATATCCTGATCATGCGGCCGAGATATTTGTAATATTTCACTACCAGTTAAGTCTGTGATTCACTATATTTAATAGACTTCCGTCCTTAATTAATTTTTAGTGCAATATTTTTTTTATTGTTTTTTGTGAAAGGAAAAGCAAGTACACGCCACTTTAATTCGGGCCTACGTCGTTCATTTTAGTGTAACAATTTGCGAACAACTAGTACTAAATATGCACCTTAAGCTTGAGTTGAGTCTGTAAAAACAAGACTACATCAGTAAATACTAAACTTAACAGCGAAAACCTGAGNAATTGTCATTGAAGTAACTAATGAGATATAATCCAGGATTCAACACTGAGTTTTAAACTTTCGCTCCATGTCCCTGCTAACAGAAAACAGCGAAATGTTCTCATGTCAACTTCAAACAATTGTACTGGATTTGTGCAGCCTACATTAGTAGCTACAAGTACCCAGAGCTCGATATCCTGATCATGCGGCCGAGATATTTGTAATATTTCACTACCAGTTAAGTCTGTGATTCACTATATTTAATAGACTTCCATCCTTAATTAATTTTTAGTGCAATATTTTTTTATTGTTTTTTGTGAAAGGAAAAGCAAGTACACGCCACTTTAATTCGGGCCTACGTCGTTCATTTCAGTGTAACAATTTGCGAACAACTAGTACTAAATATACACCTTAAGCTTGAGTTGAGTCTGTAAAAACAAGACTACATCAGTAAATACTAAACTTAACAGCGAAAACCTGAGNACACCTTAAGCTTGAGTTGAGTCTGTAAAAACAAGACTACATCAGTAAATACTAAACTTAACAGCGAAAACCTGAGCATTACATCAGCGATGCAGTTTCATAGGTTTACTTTAAATGCGTATTGACTCAAAAAATAATTCGACTTATCCTGGTTCATGGTTATTCCTGTGATTCACCAGTGACGGGATAACAAATAACTAGTAACAATATTTGCTAACATTTTTGTTCATAAGTTAGTTCGTTATCTCAAACAAATGGACGAGGAGCTGCGAGCGCACACCTCAAATAGCCGTATTAGCATTCGGCTAAACTGCTAATGGTAAACCACTTTGGAAAGTAACCTATTAAGGATAATGACTCAACTTTACCGTGACTTTGTATTTTATCATTTGACAAAATTTTCGTTTTTATCGAGACACGTAATTATTTGCCTAGCTGCCCAGGTAAGTAGCACGCAAAGCTGGTACGAGCATAGAAACGCGTTTTACCCACCATGTTGTATTTAAGCTATATTTAAAATAATGTCTGTGCGTATAATTGCGTTGGCAATGGCTAGAAATGGTTTCATTCATAAAAACGTGGCAATAATTTCTGCGAAAAAGTATTAACAAATAAGCGCAAAATTGCCTTACCTTTGGAAAAATTGGTAATTGTGAAACCAAAAAGATATAANAAAAAGTATTAACAAATAAGCGCAAAATTGCCTTACCTTTGGAAAAATTGGTAATTGTGAAACCAAAAAGATATAACAAATTTCGATTACCTCATATAGTTTTATAATAACTTTAAAAAATTGTCATTAAATGTATTTTTCTGCCCTTTTCAAGATGATCTTGTGCGTCTACTGACTTGTGTGCAAAGATAAGTAGCGTCGTCAATTTTTCGCACCTCGTGTATACATATTTCCATACCAGTATAAAAACTCTTAGTAGCTATAGAGTTACGTAACAGTCTTTATTTCGCAAGTCTGCACACACACACACATTCACACACGCAATTGTATAATTAATAATATTTACTTCTTTAAAATTATGTAATTGACGTCAGATATCTTGATTATATATTCCAATAAAAATACATGTACAGTTTTTAGAAAATTATTATGAAAGGTACACATACAAATCCTCACAGTAGCACAAAACCACATTACAATAAATGTAGGCTAAATATATAAATAACTAAACAATCAAATGTGAAGAATAATAACTGATAGATGAGAGTATTTAACCGCTGGAAGGCATCAGAAGAAAAAATTTGCGCACACATTTTTATTTCAGTGTCGAAGATGTATACGTATCCAGGCTCAAAGGAGCCGTAACATTTGTTACTTTTTATTCAAGCTTACTTAGAGAAAATGGGAAATAAAGATTTAATGCCTGGTGTAAATCATTATTTTTATGTTCTACTGACAGGTTTAGGATACGTACGTCGATACGTGGAGCAGGTTAAGTGGCTGTTACTCACTTGACCATCTTTCATAGCATGCAAGGAAACTCGCCAACAAAGGCAGTTTGAGCAAACTCATTTCTAATTCCACTCAGGATACGTCACCTTGCTCATGTTGCCGGAGGTTGATTCTACGAGACGGTTTACGACGGCCGGACACACCCAACTTCAGTGGTCTTCTCTCTGGTCGGGTCGACGACTAAAGACGCCGCTCCCGGTGTTACGCTGGCCTATATCGGTTACGTTGTTTAATATTTCCGACCTCGTTTACTGGCCGGTGGAGGGGATTTCTGAAACTGTCTTTCACAAGGTGTTGTTGCAATCACGCTCGTGCCCTGATTTAATGTTTGAAGGTGTGATCAGGCAGACNGCAATTGTATAATTAATAATATTTACTTCTTTAAAATTATGTAATTGACGTCAGATATCTTGATTATATATTCCAATAAAAATACATGTACAGTTTTTAGAAAATTATTATGAAAGGTACACATACAAATCCTCACAGTAGCACAAAACCACATTACAATAAATGTAGGCTAAATATATAAATAACTAAACAATCAACTGTGAAGAATAATAACTGATAGATGAGAGTATTTAACCGCTGGAAGGCATCAGAAGAAAAAATTTGCGCACACATTTTTATTTCAGTGTCGAAGATGTATACGTATCCAGGCTCAAAGGAGCAGTAACATTTGTTACTTTTTATTCAAGCTTACTTAGAGAAAATGGGAAATAAAGATTTAATGCCTGGTGTAAATCATTATTTTTATGTTCTACTGACAGGTTTAGGATACGTACGTCGATACGTGGAGCAGGTTAAGTGGCTGTTACTCACTTGACCATCTTTCATAGCATGCAAGGAAACTCGCCAACAAAGGCAGTTTGAGCAAACTCATTTCTAATTCCACTCAGGAGTCGTCACCTTGCTCATGTTGCCGGAGGTTGATTCTACGAGACGGTTAACGACGGCCGGACACACCCACCTTCAGTGGTCTTCTCTCTGGTCGGGTCGACGACTAAAGACGCCGCTCCCGGTGTTACGCTGGCCTATATCGGTTACGTTGTTTAATATTTCCGACCTCGTTTACTGGCCGGTGGAGGGGATTTCTGCAACTGTCTTTCACAAGGTGTTGTTGCAATCACGCTCGTGCCCTGATTTAATGTTTGAAGGTGTGATCAGGCAGACCGTCCAGTTAAGGCCTCATCACATCATAACATCTCACCCAATGTTCACTAGCGAGATGCCCTCATCTCGCCCTAGAGTCCGCGTGGATTATGTAGATGACTGGGAGTTGCAGGGTTCATGTTGTGGCAGCAGGAATGTGGATCGGGTTGAAGTCCTCTTCGCTATGGTAGGGACATTTTTGAAAGGAATTATAGTAGACGGGTAAGTTGAGTATGAGGAACTGCCAATTGCTTTCGTGCAGTCCTCGGGCAAGGTGGGCCGATCAAACGCTGGGCTGTGATTTTACAGTGGCCTTGCGGGCCTTGCACTTGCATTTCCTCTGGGTGTGCAAATTGTCTTCCACGAGAGCGTGGCAGACGCCCCGCGGGCGGTTCGCGAACGCGTTAGCCTGTCTTGAGTTTGTGAGTCCCTAAGTACTACGTGGCGTGAATTGTTCATTACATTAATTCTTGTAAGGAATGAAACAACCATTCAACGTAAAACATTGGTCATTATAGAGGAAAAAATTATTTAAACTTAAAAGAATTTGAATTGTTAAAATTAACTGCTCTCCCCGTTACAACAACTATTGTGATTTGTTTGTATAGAAAATACAGTTGCTGAAAATAAATTCATATTAGAGCACTGAAAAAAAAAGTGATATGATAGGAGAATGTTGCATACTTAAATGGTACGTGACGTCACGGTGGGAGGATACTGATGGGATGGTATCAAAACGTATAATATGATTTAATTAATAATTGGAACTTCTGTATAATTCAAAAATAAAGAAATGTTGCAGCTGCTTTTCTACTACGTTTCAATACTTAAGAGGGAAACGGAAAAGATACTTATAGTATCTTGCGCCGCCCTCCGAAGGGGCTTTACATGAGGAGGGTTTGTTGTGACATCTCTGCTGGTTGCTGTTGACATGGAACGTGCGGTACTGTTGATCTGAAACTTGAAAGAAATGCATTAACAGAATGCCTTCACAGTTTGTCGAAACATCTTATATAAAATATTATCCTTAAATAAATTAAGAGGGCCCTAATAGTTTATGAAGCTTATGTTTACTCAATTATCTTGTGGATTTAATCTGGTTTTATTATATTTCTAAGTGTGTCCGACCTTGGAAACTTATGTATTTAAAAGTGAGTAAAAGTTAATTTATTTCTAAACTGTCGTTGTCAATTGTTCTCTCGGGAGGTATATGAATACTATCTTATGTTACAGCTTTATAGTTACGTTACTGTTTTTCATCCAGTTCTTAGTTAATGCCTACAAATAAGGACGGTTATGCTAGAACCTATTTTCATACAACATTTTCTTTTTCTGAAAATAATTTATTGTAGTTAGCTGTGTGCGTGGATAAAGCTCAGAATTATTAAAATGTTAATAAGTATACTCTGGATACTAACACATAGCATAAGTATAATATAATGACATTGATTATTAAACAGTTAATATTGCAATAAAGAGGAGAAGAACGTATAGCATGTTAACAAGGCCGAGGGACATCAACACATAGTATAAGTAGAACATAATGACACTAATAATGCAAATAGGAGATAGTAGAGAGGAAAATAAGACATAAATAATTAAGTACGTAATAATTACACTTCTACTTCCACACAAAGGGGTAGCATATAGGGATTGGGGAAATCTGCACTCAATGACTTACACCAGGGAGATCAAAAGCGGAAGTACCCTCGTGGTATACTTTCAAAGTACTGCCTAGTAGAGAAAAGACCCACAGCAAAAATCCAACGCATCCAGATTGCGCCCCTACTGCCTGAACTCTTTCAAGGCCAGTATAGCACAGAAAACAGGCCCCTCTGGTCGGGTCACAACACCGCCAGAGGCCCAAAGATTGCTCCGCGTCTCACGCGAAACGAAATGTTTGACCTCCTGAGTAAGTACGCCTTACAATTGGGTGGATGTGGGTAAACCATGAACGGACAAACACAGTCGAAGTGGGTGTGTCTCAGGCACTATTCCCATTTCGTTAAATACCCTTGGCATTGCACACAATTATTCCTTCTCACATCAGGTTTAGCAGCCTGCGCATCAAACAATGCAGTCTTGACTGGCACGGCGTGTCGCTCGCACGTCCGAAAGCCACGAGGATTGGCTAAGTCCTCGGAACACAGAACTGCATGAACCCAACTGAATGTATTCTCTCCGTGTCCTTATAGCACTGGTTTGTGGGAAGTACATGAACACTGAGTGTAAAGTAAACAGTAAAGTTGTTGGCGGTGGATAGAAAAAAATTCCATATCGAAACGTTAAATTAAAAGTGTTAACATAAAATTATTTTAATACTAACATAAATTATTTTGCCTTTGGTTTTTAAATGCACATAAGTGTAAGAAGTAGTAAATTTGTAAAATATTTACCTTTCCAATTATTTCCATGGTTTCACTTGACCTATGCATGAATGAAGAGATCAGGACCATAGCAACGTTAAATTTACATATAGTGGAAGGATAAGCTATGAGCGTACAAGTAGATCTTAAGCAGGACTTTCAAAAGCTCTCACCTTACCGTGAAAAGCCTCGACCTGATTTTCTAACCGGGACTTCGCGATTCCAATGTTCTTTAGCTGCTTGGGTCACACAGGTTGCGGTATTATCTAAAGTCCAGTCATAGCGAAGAGACAGAGTATTTACGGATACAGAAGGTAAACAGCGGCGTGCATCACGAGATCTAGCCGCACACGCAAGCAGAGTGGCCTCACGTCTTTCGGCAATCAGTGCCTGGATACTAACTTGTCGGACGGTAGCCCGACGAATAGGTAATCTCCTGCAGCGTGCTACAGCCAAACAGACTGAAGACCCGTTTCCAGAACCAACAGTGACCAGTCAACGACCGAGTATGTTTTCCTATAAGAAACCACAATGCAATTTGGCTTTGCATATTTACTTATTCCGTCCTGAGCCACATAAACAAAATGATTTTATGGCCACAAAATAGGAAAATTAATGTATAATTGTAAGAGAAGCATGAGCTAGTAGTCACTCAGACAAACACTAAGAAATAGTTCGCTGATGACACAATGACCGACGACTCCAGGCTGTAGTAAGTAGAGTTGTTACACTCTAACCCCGAATAAGTGATACCAGTCAGTGAAATACTAGTCACCGGAAGTCAGAAACTGTTAAAGACTGTCCAACCAGTTGAATAAACTGGCACATGTCTTCATGTGATATTCAGGCATGTCTGCAAACACGACGTAAAAAAAAATGTTATTCCACTAATGCCTGAAATTTAGGCTTCAATATTATTACTAGGACTAACATGGGTAATTGAGTACCCGGGTACCCGTCACATGGGTACCCGTAGCGAAAATACCCGGGTACCCGTTAGGTCGGATACGGGTACCCGAAACCGCCAGTACTTGTGTACCCATTACGCATAGTGCGTGTGGTACCCGATGAGAAGGTGTTTGCGTATATTTCCGGCGATGCGTTAGGTTCCCGTGGTCCGTTGTTTCCCCATTCCAGCAGCGCCCCTTTCTTCGTAGTAGTGTCATGAATAGTCGCTCGGGTCGCCACCCCCTTCTGATATTTGGTTTTCCTGTACGATGTTACAACATAAGCAGTCAAAGTGCAAGGAACTCCATTATTGTCATTGTCAGTTGTGTTGCCTGATCGCGTCGCAACAGCAGTCAACGTTCTTCGTTTGCTTCCAGTTCAATGGGAAGAAATCGTAAATTGACAAAGCCAAGCTGGCCGTGGAAATTCGCGGATAAGACGGATCGAAACACAGTCAAATGCGGTGTGTGTGGTGACGAGTTGTCTTGCAGTGGGTCTACGTCTGCAATAAGTAAACATTAGTCATTCAAGCACGAATTGTGTTCCAACAACCTAGCAGATGACAGGTAAGCTTCAAACAAACCATTTCATGTTTGCAATATTGCTCGCGTCAGTTATCCTGAGCCACTGCAGGAGGGGAGGGGAGAAGAGGTTTGCAGTAGGAAGTAGTGTAATATATAGTCCATTCGAGGTTTCTTCGGATGTTCTGAAACGAACCTTTAAAAAATCACCCTAGACGTAACATGTCAACCTGTTTTTTCAATAATTTGTATACAACAAATATATAGAACTGTAATTAACTTTAAAGTATTGTATTCTTGAATAAATGAAATTTTAACTTAGTATCTTTTATAACTTGTAAAATTTCTTACGTATTAAATATTAATTAAAAACAGTGGGAGCAGCTATGTGTAGGTAATGGCAAGTAAGAAATAGTTCATAGTTGAAATATGGTTTTAATCAAGTTTTGGTATCATAATGTAAATTAAACTTTGCCTATTGAAATATTTAAATATTTAGGTAGCCCTGATGGAAACATATTTCATTGTTACAGTTAAAAATATCAGTGCGAAATACGGTGCCTAGGCCCTAGTGACATGTTTTATTTTTTTTTTCGTCCGAGGAAGAAACTTTAAAGGCGGAGCGGAGTTTGTCGCACTCGCACTAGTTTTCTCTCTTTCTCTCATTTTCTCTTTCTCTCTTTCTCTATCTCGGGAAGTTTCGCACCGCTATAGCAGTAGCAGTAAAATTATACCTATTTTCAATTTTAGCATATGTCAGACTTATTAAAGCAAAAATATCAATTTTTTAATTGGTAATTTGCAACAGAAAGGAAACTTTATAGTTTTAATACTTATTATAATGTATTTAGAAGTGATGGTGGGACGGTTGTTACAAATCCGAAGTTGGCAGAAGTGGCGATTGGTAACAACGCGACATGACATGGCGTGTTTCACAGCGAAGCGTCAAGTTTGTACACGTTGTGTTTTTTAAACCTACCTAGTGTTCCGTTTGTAGGCACTCGCAAAATTTTTACCATTTTTTTTAACCTTGAATTCTCTTTCAGGGAATAGTTTTGGTTTTCATGGCAAAGCCGTTTGCTTTCTTTTCCAGCACCTAACTTTCTTAATTGTTAATTTTTATGTAAAGGCAAGGATAGATAATGTTTTAGTCACTTTTTCTGTAATTTAGTTTATTTGACTAGCAAAATTCCAAGATTTCGTTACCTTTTCAATTTGACATTTATTGGTGACCAGTTACTCTGATCAGGTTAAGCTGTTGTGTCAACTGATTGAAATAACTTAAGTCAAAGGAATTTTAAATTTTGTAATGAAATATCCTGTATTTGGTGTGTGCATATAATTTTTAAATTCTTCTGTCAACGTAAATTTCTGTATTTGGTGTGTGAATTACATATTTGAATTCTTTTCTGTCAGTGTAATTTTAGAAAATATTTATGGTATTAATCTAAAATACCGCATAACGAAAAAAAATAGTATCACTGGTTTTGTGTTAAGTGACTTCGGAAAATACCCCACAGCTTTTTTCTTGCTTTCTACTAGTTATGGCGCGACACAAAATATAATTAGCTCCAGCTATTATCAATTTTTAATGGAGTGATCTTTTGATTTTTACCGCTTTGGATGAGTGTTTCTTGTTCTACTTTTTTGATCGTCACCTCGGTAATGTATAATTTCGTATTTGCTTCTTTATTTTATGCGTAAATTTTGTATTTACAGCGGTTGGCCCTTTTGGGTTGGAAAATGCTGTGTTGAGACCATTTCACTACCCTGCTGCCGAGGCGAGGCAGACTTTCTTTGAAGTCACCTTGCGTCTTCTTGGTGCCTTTTTAATGATGAAGTAACACCTATGCTGGCGTTGGCAAGGGAGATGTCCCGAAGATGGGCCACCACTCAGGAAAGTCCAGCCACTATTTTCCCATCATTTTCGGCATGTGCATGAATCTTTCAACTATACAGCAATCAAGTCGCCATTTTTCAATTGTGTACTGAATCAATTATAAAAAAAGTAACATTACCTTTAAATTTTTTGTATGGCTCGACGTATTTTGTAATTCTGTATTATTTTAATTTTTTTATTCCGGGATTACAACAAAATTAACGATAATTTGTTTCATACAAAACAACTTATATTCTGTAACAACACTTTGTTGTTAATATACCAATGATTATATATATATATAAAGCCTTTGTTACTGTTACGGATTAAAAATATGTATTATTGTTTTCACTCTTATTAAAACATATTTTGGTCACACGAATGTAAGTTCTATTTTGTTTATCAACTTTGCTCTTTTTATTCTAAATCACATTTTGCTTTATTGCTCTATAAAATTATTATTATTATGAATGTGTAAGGGTGCTGGAGTAGGAATTTTGGCTCGGCCTCTTTGTTTCTATATTTTATATTGGGGTCACACCTACACTACTAGATCTTTCGGAGCTTCTACTTGTGGCAGGCTTGTGGTTATCTTCCACAGAGATTCTACCCTGCTACACTAGGCAAGTCGCGATGATGTGATAAATCTGTTTTTCTACGGCAGGAATAAATTTACTGTAACGTGCGTCGTGACCGCTGGGTGTAAAACAGTATTGTTCCCATTACGTTACGTTGTACCAATGTGTGTGTGACGGCAAATATCGGGCGTGCGAAATTTATACGTTTTAAGCGTGAACGATTTTTATGATGAAATTGATGGTTTTAAAATTACGTCTGTTTATTTACCACAACGTTATAAACTTGCCGTTGGTGTTTGGAACGCAACTATGTAACGTGCTTACTTTTCTGTGATTTGAATGCTTGCCACAATCCCAACAATATACTAAGCCCAGCCAGATAAATTTAAATAAATAATGAAATAAACCTAGAAAACAATAAGTTACAATGCATAGAAATATGAGCGGAATAAAAGTTTCGGTAGGCCTATTTGTGTGCATGTTCACCACTATCTTTTAAGTTTTTCGCTGCTACGTACAAAAAATAAGCGCCACGAGTTGCGTGTATTTTTGTTGGACTGGTTGTTCTTCCGTTTTAATTTTTATTCCAACTGAGGCCGTCATTTTAACGAAATAACCCAACACAAATCAATAACAAGATGATAAATAATGCAGTTTTTTTCCCCGCAGTTGTAACAGGGTTACACACAGTCGCGGCAAAATATTAACGTGTATTAAGTGTAATGTAATATGTCGTGAATAACAAATATGTTAAGAATCTAAAATAATAACCTTAATAAGTATCGTCAATCTAGACATTGTTAAAAGTCATAAAGCTAACCTAAATGTGGTTATAGGCCGTAATTGTGAACATTCGTACTAAATGATTTTTGAAATATGACATAATTCTTTGAACAACTGAAAACAGTAAACAAATCATTTGACAGTTAAAACTTAGTCACATTTCTCGTAAAAAGCCGCCATGCCTGAAAAAAAACGCCGAACCCCTCTCGCGTTTTTAGGAACTGGAAAATTCACAATGGCTTCAATTATCTCTGGTTCAGTACGCTACTGACCATCGGAAATTATGAAACCTAGATACCTGACATGCTGTTTTGCCCTACTTATTTTGTCAGGATTCACAGTCAACACGGCTTCTTGCAAAGCCTTTAACACTAAACGTATGTGTGCGAGTTGCTCCTCTAAGGTGCAACTATACGCACACGTCATCAATNAAAGCCTTTAACACTAAACGTATGTGTGCGAGTTGCTCCTCTAAGGTGCAACTATACGCACACGTCATCAATATACGTGAACACAAAGTCATTAACATATTTTCCTAAAACTTGATACAAAACCCGCGACATGGCTTCCTGCAGCCCCATCGGTAAAGAGACCGCACGGGGTACAAAACGCCAAAGGTTCTCTAGAAGTTTGGGGTAGCTCACATTGCAAAAACGCAGAATTAAGGTCCAAAATGATGAAATATTTGGCCTCACACAAATACTGAAGCACAGTGTCTAATACCGGAATGGGATATGGATCAATATAAATTGTATCATTGACTGACCTATAGTCATTAATCAGACGGTATTTACCTGGCTGTTTTTTTTTTTCGGAATGAGAAACGACGGGCTCGCGTATGCACTGTACGAGTCTTCGATAAAACGTTCTTGTTATAATTCCGCCAAAATTTGTTTAAAGATAGGGACCTCTGGCGGAGACACTCAGTACGGAACCAAAACTAAGGGCTCGTGATCTCTCAATTTCAACACTATCGGGTTTTTGATGTAACGACCCACCTTAATCATAACCACGTCATCAAATTCAGCTTTAATTTTCTCTATTTCTACTTCCAACTGCTCCCCTAACTTAACCATCTGCACTTTCCTGNACACACAGTCGCGCCAAAATATTAACGTGTATTAAGTGTAATGCAATATGTCGTGAATAACAAATATGTTAATAATGTAAAATAATAACCGTAATAAGTATCGTCAATCTAGACATTGTTAAAAGTCATAAAGCTAACCTAAATGTGGTTATAGGCCTTAATTGTGAACATTCGTACTAAATGGTTTTTGAAATATGACATAATTCTTTGAACAACTGAAAACAGTAAACAAATCATTTGACAGTTAAAACTTAGTCACATTTCTCGTAAAAAGCTGCCATGCCTGAAAAAAAACGCCGAACCCCTCTCACGTTTTTAGGATTTGGAAAATTCACAGTGGCTTCAATTTTATCTGGTTCAGTACGCAACTGAGCATCGGAAATTATGAAACCTAGATACCTGACATGCTGTTCTGCCCTACTTATTTTGTCAGGATTCACAGTCAACACGGCTTCCNTGACATGCTGTTCTGCCCTACTTATTTTGTCAGGATTCACAGTCAACACGGCTTCCTGCAAAGCCTTTAACACTAAACGTATGTGTGCGAGTTGCTCCTCTAAGGTGCAACTATACGCACACGTCATCAATATACTTGAACACAAAGTCATTAACAAATTTCCCTAAAACTTGATACAAAACCCGCGACATGGCTTCCTGCAGCCCCATCGGTAAAGAGACCCCACGGGGTACTAAACGCCAAAGGTTCTCTATAAGTTTGGTGTAGCTCACATTGCAAAAACGCAGAATTAAGGTCCAAAATGATGAAATATTTGACCTCACACAAATACTGAAGCACAGTGTCTAATACCGGAATGGGATATGGATCAATATAAATTTTAACATTGACTGACCTATAGTCATTAATCAGACGGTATTTACCTGGCTGTTTTTTTTTCGGAATGAGATACGACGGGCTCGCGTATGCACTGTACGAGTCTTCGATAGTACGTTCTTGTTATAATTCCGCCAAAATTTGTTTAAATATAGGGACCTCTGGCGGAGACACTCAGTACGGAACCAAAAATAAGGGCTCGTGATCTCTCAATTTCAACACTATCGGGTTTTTGATGTAACGACCCACCTTAATCGTAACCACATCATCAAATTCAGCTTTAATTTTCTCTATTTCTACTTCCAACTGCTCCCCTAACTTAACCATCTGCACTTTCCTGCAGTACGATCGCATTATTTACTAACGGAACATGAGACTCGGGAGAAAACCAAAACTCAAGCATTTATTTTTCATGTCTACACAACACTGTGTCTTCCCCAGAAAATTAATACCGAGTATGCCCGGATACGATAAATCTTTAAACAGCTGAAATTGTATCTTCCACGAAAAATTTTCAACCTTAATTTTCATGGTTGCTACATCCTGCGAATTTATTAAGCCGCCATTAGCAAGGGAAAATACGATGGCNAACCAAAACTCAAGTATTTATTTTTCATGTCTACACAACACTGTGTCTTCCCCAGAAAATTAATACCGAGTATGCCGGGATACGATAAATTTTTAAACAGCTGAAATTGTATCTTCCACGAAAAATGNTAAACAGCTGAAATTGTATCTTCCACGAAAAATTTTCAACCTTAATTTTCATGGTTGCTACATCCTGCGAATTTATTAAGCCGCCATTAGCAAGGGAAAATACGATGGCCCTGCCTTGCGAAACATTAACTACTCCTACGGCATTGTCGCGCATAATTGGGTTGCACATTTTATGACTCATTAAATACGCGGAAGCACCTGAATCAATTAACGCAGTTACTTGCGAAACGCCAATTTGCAACGTCACAAATAATAATACCAGTTTATTTTTCCTAGACGAAAAGTGTTTCACACTGCCTATGCCCAAAGGTTTATTTTCTTAAAGGGACACGAATACCGCAAATGTGATTCATTTCCGCAAACGTAACACACGCGCGGATAACCTGTCACTTTTGCCTTTCCACTTTTATTTTGACGTGACCCATTCTCCTCGTCCGCCTGTGTACACACGTCAGCTTATGTTTTGGTTTTTTTCACGTATTTTTCAACGTGTTCTCTAGTCCCTATTTGCACGAAACTCGTAACCTTCTTTTTACCTTAGCTGTCTTTAAAGAATCACTTTTCGCTAGCGTGGTTCGTGCGTGAACAGTATTTACATTGCTGTTTTGACCGTCACCACTACTTCTCGCCTATGACAATCCGCTATGGTTAGTTCAACCTGAGAAACTAACACTAAAAGATCTTTCAAATTTTCCTGCTTTTTCGCAAACGAAAAGAATCTGTGATTGCTGGGCAAGAGATTGTAAAATATGACCTCGATTAAGTAGGCCTCATCACACGGACTACCTAACACCGCAACTAACCGTATGATTTCTTTCACGAACCCTTTCTTCCATCGTCTGCGTAGAACTATGACATTTTTCAAGAATTTTCATACGCAAAGGTGAAATAGCGACTGGAGTACGAACCTACTGTAATAAATTACTTCAAACCCCCATTTGCTTTAAATAGCTTCACTCAAAACTTACTGCAAATTTTCTGGCACTTTGAGCAATGTAGCAGAATAGATAGTAGTCGGCTCGCACAATCCTAAGTCTAGGACGTTAGACAGTACTACCAAAAACTCGACTACGTATNAAGTCTAGGACGTTAGACAATACTACCAAAAACTCGACTACGTACGTTAAGCTACCGGTTTTAATACTTTGTATTCTACTTTCTATTCCAGGGGGAATAGATTTAAGAATTTTGAATAATAAAGGAACGGACTCACCACGTTTTTCTTCAAAACTACCCCATGAAAAAGTGCGCGTAGCGTACCGATGATGTCCTCCTCGGAAAACTCGACTTCCGCTTCTTTCAACGTGGCCTGCAGTGTTTCCTTGGTAAGATGGTTAGCAAACAAATACACAAAAATCACAAAAATCCCCAACATAATGTCACTTCTCACAATTTTAATTTTCATTAAAAAAATTGAAAACAATTTATTCCAAAACTTACTGAGAGGGATGGAAGCAGAGTGACGCAGGATTCACCTGTCTCAGAGCGAGATCACCCTCAGAAAACCCCACAACTGCACGACAGTTACCTTCAACTCCCCTTCCTTCCATTTCACTCATTTAAGTAAAATGAGTTTAACCAATGCCTTCAAATAACAGAGTTTAAACAGCAGAGTACAAACAAATAACGCAGTCACGATAAATTGCGAAAATTCAACCATCCCCTGATATGAATTGGAATGCAAGATAATTAACCCTGAAAACTGTGATAAATGATTCATCAAACTGTTAGTTTTCTTGTATTTTATCTTTGGGCTATTTTTTTTATAAACTGCCCCATAATAAAATTATAAGCATTATATAAATACAAACAGCCAAAAAGGCTTTAAAATATTTTACAATGATAATGTTTGTTACTTAAATTGCAGGAAGTTACAATAAGTAATGGGCTCCCATAACAATACAAACTTAACCCAAATATCATAAAATTGCAAAATTAAATTGTATATAAAAAATTTATCGTAAAATTTTCCTTGTACATGCCTTATAAAATGCCTTCATCAAACATGGTCGGATATGCCTTCTGCCAAGTAATAATGTCCTCTTCGTGAGGTGTTTATCCATTTTCTCTCCCAAGACGAAATACAACCCCTTTTATAGTTGGCAAATACGTTGGCCAGGGTGTTGAGAAACATCCCAAATGGTTTCGTTGTGGTTCCAGTTCAGTAACATTCAAATCTTGATGACGTCGAAGGTAGTGTTGGACGGTTGCTAGACGTCATCCATACACGTTGGAAGGAGTGGGTCATCGGCGTGGTGAGGGGTGGGGGCAGCCTCGAGCCTCCACGCCAACATTCAGCGCTCGTCTGCTAAGCCACGCACCCGCATCGGCACCAACGTCCACGACGACTTACGTCTAACGGGTCACCAAGTATATAAGCCTCAGCTCCCTCGTCGATGTATCTCCGAGTTAGCACGTACAATTTCCTGCGCTGATATTAATGCTGGATGTACGATTTCCCAGCACCGTCACAATGACGAATAAAAAATTCCCTGAGATATGGTCCGAAATTATCGAGCTAACTGAATGGAAAAGCATTTTATCTTACAATCATAACATCAATAAATCATGCAGCTGAACCTGGGTAATAGAGATACTTTAATTTACAAAACGAAATGGTTTAACATTGTGGTTACGCAACTTATGTTTAGTCGTTGACAAGCAATGCCTTTTAGCCACTTTGCATTCGTACAGCAAAATATCAGAAAAAATATTTTTCTCTGTGGTGTGTGGTGAAATGTTGCGAGATGAGCTGGCCTTAGCTCTGTGCTGTACCCTGTTGCTTACTAGTTTACATTTCCGCCACTTAAACGTAGCTCGGCAGCTGATGCCTCAGGACGTGTGTAATGGGTCCCTTGCTTGCTCGTTGTGAGTGGTCGAAGTACACGCAGTTTCCCTAGGCTGCGCAGTGGTTATTGGTTCCTGCTGGGTGCACCGAGAATGTACAGAAGTGAACAATCACCATCTTATCTTGCAACACACCACTGGTTTTACTAATAATACTAAATGCAACAACGCTCCTTAGTTAGGTTTGTTAGAGTTCGTTCGGGCATAAAACGCCTTCATTAATAAAATGATTTTAGCTGTCAAAGAAAAATCTATGATTTATTTGAGAATATCAATGGAATTCAGTTATTTGAACGAGGGAGTTAAAATCTTTAAATTTGTAGTGGACACTAAAACATAAAATGCCAGAAGTGGAAAAAAACATGGGTGTCAAATTCGCATGAAACATGCCTATGCATATACAGTTGCAAACAAGCATCTCTCAATAAATGGGGTTCGCGATCTAATTTATCGCAAGTTGGTGAGACGAGACGTCGTAAAAGAAACCAATAAAATTTGGATGGCATTAACAAAATAAAAGTAACTAAAACTATAGTTGGGTTTTTTTTTTTTTTTTTTTTTTTTTTTTTTTAAGGAAGCTGGGGAAGGAAATATTAACAATTTAAACCTTTCACCTGCTGCGAATTTTTATACGTGTTTTACAACTCAGAACAGCAGCTATCAATTCTTACTGACTGTAAGTAGTAGAAAACAAGTAGCATCAATCGTTTTGAATTAACAATCCTGTGTGCATTTATGTTCGAGCTGTTATTTTTTTGAGACAAATAAGCCGCTCTTAAAACTGGTACATGATGAAGTCAGAAATACCGACGCAAAGACGCAACAGAATATGCTTAAAAATATTAACAAGAAATGTCCCACATAACACTTGACCCGTACCTTCCCGTATGAATAGTATAAATGCATATGTATCTGAAAGAGAACGTAAATCTTGCAAAAAGAAGTTTCAAATTTTAGGTTCAAACCAACTAAATTGTTTGAGCGTTATTTATGTGTATTCTTTTGTAAGGCAACAGTTTTGAAATGCAGCCCCTGATCTGTCAAGAAATTCATTGTAACGCGCGGACCCCCGCAGCGGACACATTGTTACACGTGTCCAGTCTCTGCGGAAGGAGGGGGGTGACTTATGACCCGCTACGCCGCTACGTCGCCAGGCTGGATGGGAGAATGATTGACATCCAACCTGAACCCAAGTCACTGCCTCACTCTCCTAGAGGAGTCAAGGACTTGAGAGCACGTGCAAAGACACTTCCAGCTAACACCTCACTCGGCATGTCCCGAAGTGTAAAGAAGGTTCTGGGTCAGGGTTCCTACAAATATAAATACTACTGCAGCCAGAGGGTTGGCAGTCTGTGATAGCCACCTTGCTTGAGTGCAACAAGTGTCTGGCGAAGATCGGTGCATCGAGGGACTTCAGAGAAAAAGGACCGGTGGCGAACGAGGGTGTGAGAGACTGAGGCGGACGAGTGTGTGTGCGGTGGCGACGAACGAGAGTACACTAGGGCTGCGGAGGGTGAGATGTCCGACGAGTGGAGGGCTACTGTGTATTAGTGCTCTCCGTGCGCTCCAGAACATTCCAGAAAGGAAATACATGTGTGATCTGGTCTTAAAGAAGGTGGAGATGAATGCGTGAGTAAAAAAGACTTGATTTTATATACTGGAACTGTCAGACATCAAATATATAGTTTATAGTAGTTATTCAAAAGGAGTTGATATACTGTTTATAGACACTAAGTAAAAATATTTGATTGCATTAATTTATGTTAGGTGACAGAATATTGTATAAATACTATCTGTAATTAGCAAGTGAGTCATTAATGTCAATATATATACAAATTATTTGATTGCATTAGTTTATACTAGGTGACCGAATATTGTATAAATATTAGCTGTAATTAGCAAGTGATTGTCATTAATGTCGATATGTATGTAGGATTGTTGAACGTGATTTTATTCTTTATAAAATAATTAAATTACACGTACATTCAACACAGTAAAGAAACACGTAAATCACAAGATAAACATGTGATAACANTATAAAATAATTAAATTACACGTACATTCAACACAGTAAAGAAACACGTAAATCACAAGATAAACATGTGATAACAACATTGACAAATGAATGGAAGGTTGCAGCGAGGTTGCAAAACGTCTGCGGAGTAGTGTAGCCAACCTTCATATATATTATTTTTAATATTTGTTTTGTGGATTTATTATAAATAAATGAGAAAAATGGTATTAGCTCTTTGTTTTAACTAAGACCTCCGTCCCTTAAGAGACCTGGCTNTTATTATAAATAAATGAGAAAAATGGTATTAGCTCTTTGTTTTAACTAAGACCTCCGTCCCTTAAGAGACCTGGCTATGCTCAAAGATTTTTAAAAATTGTAATAGTGTGTGTTGTTACAAGGAGGCCTGAGGGGTGTATTCGAGTTCGTAAAGGATGGAATTCTTAAAAATAATAATAAACGAACTAAATTTGATTTTTAATTTATTCACACGTATATTATTTACAATATTAAACTATATATATCCAGTATTATTCTTGTTATTCTCAGTGAGCCCAATATTTAATGTATATCTTAATTTTAATTGAAGTCCTTCTCAATGTATTTATATTGGTTTTAGTCACTTAATTTACACTCATTTACACATGTTCAGTCTTACGTTCACGCATCCAGTTCAGTATTCCCGCCCGCCAGTCTCACTCTTCACTGTAACGATGTTCACAGCATGTAAATTTCACTCCCGCTGTTTACTTTTTTTAACGCACCTCGACGCTCTGCTGGCCAGAAATTCAATTTGCGGAAGGTCAGGAGCGCGCGATTTGCGATAGAGTTATTGCGACGGCACGAGGCGGCATCCTTTGGGAATCGCCGCCCGCATATCACATTACGCTCGCCCGACATTCCTTCACTCTCACGAGCAGGATAGGGCAACTGAAGCGACGAAGAGCAGCAACTTTTATAAAACTGTGTTTTCCAATACAAATGTCAAAATTTAACATAATTAGCGTGTTTAGCTACAGTTCAAATTAATATTAGATATTATTAGAATAAGATAAAGGAATTTTATATAAACACTTCAGTTGACTCGATCATAATTTTATTTATATTTTTTACAATAAAACTGAAATTAAAAATAACTAGAAGTTAAACCCTTATCGCAGGCGAACAAATTGCCAAAGTTCCAAGAAATCTTGTAATGGCGTTTTTAAGAATTTTAAATCCTTTCGACTGAAATCAAACATTGTGCTCATATAACTCGAATTTTGTTTTGCACAAAGTTTAATATTAACTTGATCAAATTCTTTAAAAAAAAAAAAAAAATAGGTGAAAGTTATTTTCCAACTGATTTGACATTTTGATTAAATTTAGATCAGTATTANTTAAAAAAAAAAAAAAAATAGGTGAAAGTTATTTTCCAACTGATTTGACATTTTGATTAAATTTAGATCAGTATTATGTCATAAAACTATTAAATATCTTGAGAATGCAAAAACAAATATTTAGGCAATTGAACAGACATAAGAGCCGCCCANTGTCATAAAACTATTAAATATCTTGAGAATGCAAAAACAAATATTTAGGCAATTGAACAGACATAAGAGCCGCCCAAAATCTCCACTTCCCGCCACACGCCTGGAAATAAAAATGATCCCACACCAATATTACCCTGGTCTCAATTCCTTACCCAGCTAGTGGGAATTCACCCTGCCATTAACTTACATGGTGAACGCAAAATTGTTTTCAAGATATAACAAAAGCTATTCGCTTTAGATCACAAAATATGCTTTTATTTCTGTTGTCACTTGCAATTTACAAACACGTCTTTATTCTACTATAAAATGACTATGTTCACTGCAAATACATTTAGAAGGAAGGTATTGCCACAAAACATTCTGTAGCTTCGTCTCACTTTTTCTTTACAGGAGTGTACTTGTCATATGCCTATTAGAACGGTAGGAAATATGGCACAGCATGTAGTAGCCAAACAAAGGCAAGGATCGCTTCCCAGAATATTAGGCACCCAGTAGGAGATTGTTTTTGGCGCCTTAGCATTTCGTTTCTGCGTAAGTATCTTTACCAATTATTCCCAAAGTTCTATTAATGGCAACCCATTTTTAAAAAAATGCCAAATTTCAGGACCCACTTTAATGCCTTACGCGATAAACGTACCGTTTCGCTGTTCCATCATGTTCACATCGTATTTCTTACGTAGCGTAAGGAAGTGAAGGGTAGAAAGATTAATAAAATAGTTTAAAAAGTTTAAGTATTAGAGAACAATTTCAATGGAAAAGATACCTAATCAAACAACATTACACAATGTGATATATTACTAATTTAGTTTAAATATCATGTTGGCCGCGAGTGATGACCGCGGGGGGTGGCGACGCGGCGGCGGGGGTCGCATTCGCCGCGTTTTCCACGTAGTATTTTACGTCTGATTGACAGTTGCATTGCATATGTGTAGCTTCTCAATTATAACATTTATAACTCATGCATATGTTCATGTATTAAATTATATTTTGCGGGGCCCACCAAATTTTAGTCTGCGACCCACCAGTGGGTCGCGACCCATACTTTGGGAAATGCTGATCTTTACCGTTCATTCTACTATGACTTACGTAGGACTGACAAAGCTGTAGCCTAGTATTACAATAATCAGGCCTTGTTTTGAATCCCGTAGATGATTCTGGTATTGAAGACTTCTTGAACAGGTCTTGCGTGATTTTCGCTGTGGTTGTTTATCTTTAAATTTGTACTTTTCAGTAGTAGCTCATAACACGACCCTACAGGTCAAATTAAAGTATTGATTTTAAAAAAATACCAGAAAACAAGTTGCATTTCAGCATTAATTTTCATCAGTTTTATTTTTCCATTTCAGTAATTGATTGAAAATGAAAAATATCTGATTATGATACACACAATTTTATAAAACGAAATTTTAACATGTACAAAAAATGAATTCTAATATTTCATTCTTGCAAAGTTCCATTTCACGAATATTGACCAATGATGCTCCTTGTAGGTTGCAAGAATCCGATAACGAGTGCTTTGCATGCTGTCCATCTGCTGGGTGAAGAGAAGCACTTTCACTGCTGAAACACGAATGCCTCGAAAACTTTGGTGTTTGCGGTAATAATATAAGAAGAATTTTTCTTTAATTTTCACTCGCCTATTAATATCCCTTCACTAAATACCCAGTTACGTCCACACGTTTCCAAATTAATATGATATAAGGGTGACAATTTGCATGAAATAACAAGAAGTGACAGTGGCAGATTTGCGGTGGTTACAGTTCGCTATGCAGTTACAAGTTTGTCTAGATACTCGTTTTCCCGATTGAATCATTTATTTCAAATTAACAATTTATTAGTGGCTCATTTTCAACTTAAGGGGCAAATATGGCCTTCAGGAATCAGGTGAGTCCAACAATCTTTTTATGTTTTCAACTCTTTTTTCTCAATGATATTGCAGTCGAATTCTGACATTTAATTTCCTGTTTCCGTTTATAATGTAGATAACAAGTTACGCAGAAGCTATGAATCTCAGAAACGTGTATTTAGCAAAAATGTTATTATATGTATGGCAATAGTTTTTTATTAAACTGTTTTTGCACGAAATACGAATAAAAATTTTAGGCATGCCGGGAGTCCTTCTCCCTCAACTACACCATTGTCTAAGACGTGCATAAATCACACGTTTACTTTTAAGGAATAAAAATTATTATTACTTCAAGCAGATGCAATAAGGTAACTTTTTGTCCCGTGTTTTCTTAATTAAAAGTTTGAGAGAAAATATTTTAGATAATTTTCCTTAATAATAGTTTCAATATTGTTGATGATTTATGACATGTTCCCTGTGTTTTCAGAATCATCACAAATGATATAAATGAAACAAGCATGCATACCTATAACAAAACTGTAAATGTAATTTTATATACTTTTATATAGCGAAACAATTTGATACAATGTGAAGTGCCCTTATCAAGCATAGGAGGTTCTTCATTCAATGACATCTTTTCAAATTAATCTTTCGAAACCGCCTCAGCTGATAAGATTTATGGCGATAAAGTTAAAATTTGTGGTTACTGAGGTAAGATTACTTTTGGTTTTATAAACATCAAAGTAACAATTGGAATAACTGTAGTAATATGCTATATATTTTTTACCTTTCAATACTGCATTTGCGTTAAGGACTACGGAATGGATTCGCTTTGCATGAATTTCCTAAAATATAAAATAAAAATCTGAATCTAAACGACGTAATATATTTCTACTAGGTTTGTTTTAATGTATATATATATATATACATTTAAATTAACGAAACCATTACATACAGCAGTAATTGCATCAATGTATAGTTTACGAATTAAATATTGTTGACTGTTTTATTAACAACAACAATTAAGACAAAAAATATTGCTTTTAAATTAATATAAACCATTTAGGGACTTAAACAAACAACGTTTAATAGACCCCATTCATACTTTTATACTAATTTTATGATTTTTAGAATATTATTTTAAAAAGGCTTTTTTTCCCCTTGCGATGTATAGATTTCAGTATGATAGAGTTGTAGATAATATCATGTTGTTAATATCAAGGCAATTTATATACCGTATTTACTGATTTTGCAGTTTAAATTTCTAATATTTTTGCAAAAAAAAAGTTCGCATTTTTAAATCGAAAACTATACCGACTGTTTCAACTATTACTGTATGAGATAGTTACCAGCATTCAGATATCTTGTTGATAATATGATACCATCAAAACCAAATTAAGTAGTTCAAACTCTGTTCTTGATTTTATGTTTCGGAAATTCGCACGCAGCGGAACCTTTTCATAGCATTTAACTCATTTTTGCTAGTCTATAAGGCGGCGGCAATGTAAATTTCTCCGTTTGGCTACAGAAGACCACGTAGTTCACAGTAAGCAGTAGTTACTGAGCCGGGCTGGTGATCTCTATAGCACATTCGCGGTTTATTTACACTTTCTTTAATCAAAACTTTGAAATATCGCCCAGTTTATGTTTCCTAAATGTTCCATATATCACAAGCGTTTTAAACTCGTGCCAACAACCAATACCTTATTTGTTTTATAAATTGAACTTTCACTTATTTTTTACTTACAAATGATGTTTCTATTTCAATTTAACATGAATAAAAACACAGGGAAAATATGTCTATTAGTAATATAAAGTAAGAAATAATTATTTTGCAAAATATTGTTAAAGTGAGTGCGTACGAATGCGGTGCACTGTCCCTTTAATGTAATACTCTGGATTTCGTTAAGCTTTATTTGAACGAGGCCGGGGAATATACTGGAAATAGAACTTAAGCAGGGCTTCAGAAAAGTTGAACGTAATGTTAATTCTACTCAGGTAAGTAACAATGCGAGATTTCTTATAAGGGAGTTTGGCATAAAGAAACATTCCTGCGATAGGTGCGCAGTACTCCAAAAGGTACCTGTTAAAAAATTTTAAGGAACGTAAATTATTTTTTTAAAAATATTTTACGAAGTTACGAAGTTATTTTATATCTACTATATAAAAATAAGTCGGGTTTTCCTTCCTGACGCTATAACTCCAGAACGCACGAACCGATTNACCAAACAAAATGTTGCATAAAACGAAGCCATCTGGTGGCGAAACGGAGTTCGCCGGGTTTGCTAGTTTTATTTATGATTATTGTAATTATCCTGTTTTTTATGGTAGAAAATAGAGAAAATCTGGTACATTGCGGACACTGGCGCTTACCTAGTGGCGAAAATTTGTGATTACCAAACTTTAAACATCGATCTTCCAAAATTGTGTGGGCTGTTCACGGTAAAATGAGCACTTATGAAATCAACCTTCAAAAAATGTCACTGTATATACTTGTCACACTGAATGGCACGCGCTTAGTAAAGTTGGTAACAACAAAGAGAAAGTAGTTCCATGAATCAGCGTTAAATTAAAAGTGTTAGGCAAACATTAGTGAATTCCGAAATAATTTATTTTGCTTTCCGTTTATTTTTTCTGATAAGTGTAAGAACGAGAAAATTTGTAAAATATTGACTTTCATAAAAATGTCACTGTTCCTTTTGACCGACGCATGAACAAAGTGAGCAAGCCCACGGCAATGTTAATTTTACATGTGGTGGAAGAATACACAACGCGCACGCAAATAGCTCTTAAGCAGGACTTCCAATAAGGCTCAGTTTACCGTGTACAGCCTACAGTAGAAGTAACCTTATTGAAAGTAACTGTGAGTGGACTGGACAGCGTTGTAGGACGGGCATTGCGCGACGGTATGAGGAGGGCCCACCTGGAGCCGTGTTGGTGTCTGGTTGTAGCACTTCCAGCGGGCTGGACAGCCACGCGCCAGCCAGTAGATAGGCCGCTGCACAGGGTGTTGTTACGGGTGGGATAAGGAAAGGGACTAAATATACACGCAGACGCGAGAGGGTGCTCGATAAACTGAACCCTCCCCATTGTCTGCCGTCGCAACCCTCCCCGTCGGAAGAGGGGAGGGGGGGCACACATACTGCTCTCGGTGCGGGAGCCCTGCACAACGTTGCCACAAAGTCGTTGTAATCCANGTCGCAACCCTCCCCGTCGGAAGAGGGGAGGGGGGGCACACATACTGCTCTCGGTGCGGGAGCCCTGCACAACGTTGCCACAAAGTCGTTGTAATCCATTCACGGTTACTTCCGACGTTTCTTAAGTCCTGCTCAAGTTCTACTTCCAGGCTATTCCTCCGCCTCATGCAAACAAAGCTTAACCGAGTCTAGAAAATTACACCAAAGGAACAACGCACTGCATTCGTGAGCACATAGTATAACAATATTTTGAGTAAAAGCTATTTCTTACGAGCCATTACCAACACACCTATTTTCTCCCTGTTTTTTTTATGTTCACATTAATTATAAATTAAATGTTATAATTTATAGATAAAATAAAAAGTGAAAGTTCAATTTGACCGAAAATACTATTCTTTTATGGCAACACAAGCATAAAACGCATGGGATATATGAGATACTTAGGAAACAACCAGTCACGTCATATATAAAATGATTTTTTTCAAAGGTTTGATTCGTAAAATGCAAAAAAAAATCGGGAATAGACTATATAGTCTGTTCGCGACTTCTTCACAATTTTTTAGTCAAACATTTGAAACATCTCCCCATATATTACGTGTTTTGCTTTTTTTTTTCTAAATATGCCATGTATCATACGTTTAACGCTTCTGTTAACGCAGCAGTATCTTATTTCTGTTCCCAGAGCCTTGCGCAGCCAATCAGAAAATGAGTTCGCCCACGTGAAAGGAACCGCCACGCCATTTAGTTTCTGTGTTCTTACCTGCTCTGTGCCGTTGCCTTCTGGCACGCTTGGTGTGAAAACCTTTGGGCGGCTCTCAACATCGAGGTCTTGAGAGCCGACGAGGTTGAAGTGAGATGAGTATGGAGCATAATTGGAATAAAAGGGTGGGGGAAAACGGGAGATCCCCAAGAAAACCCGTCGACGAATGACATCGTCCGGCACGAATGCCACGTGAGAAAATCTGGGAGTGTCCCCGCCGGTAATCGAACGCGGTTCGCCTAGGTGGGAGGTGATTAGTCTAACCACAACGCCACTGCGGCCCCAGGCATACTTGGAGCATCTAGCGTTAACTTCCAGGCCAGAACGTCATGTCCGCACGCTTTGTCCCATTTAGGCGTGGTGGAAATGAATGCACATGGAAGAGGCCAGCTGTCCTATCCCAGGCTGTGCTCGACTTCAGTGCAACGTGGCCTTAATCACTTGCCCATGTTTTCTTCCCATGCCACGAGCCCTTGTTCCTTGTTAGTGAATTAGGACGCCTGTGTTCGTTTCCACCTCGACTTTTATTCTGTCGAATTTTACTGCATGCGGGTTTAATTTGTCTTTGTGGCGTTTGCAAAGGTTTTCCGCGGCCGTGCAGAGTTGAAAACACAAGCCGAACACAAACAAATGAAATTTTCAAACAGCTGCGCATCGGAAAACTATCTAGGGATCGAGAAGGGCAAGTTTCTCGTGCCCTTGGCTGAAGAGGACATTCTAAGAAGCATAATGTACCCTTGATGTTAATTCGGAAAGTGAAAATGTGATATCACATCCGGGATGTACTTTTCAAGGGCACGAAGCCAAGTAAGGGCCTTTAAATGGTGAATTCGAACACGGTCCAGTCTGAAGAATAGGTGAGGTGAGGTAATATGAGGTAGAGAAGCTACATATAGCAAAGGGAAGAGGAGAACAGGAGTACTTCAATAAAACCGACTAGTCAACGGCAATGACCGCCCCGTTACCCCTCATGCGGGCAGTCGAAATCGAATTTCTGAACGCATGGCCACCTAGATCCTCACATGTACAAGTACCACATTCTCGTTAGTTTTACAAAGGCATTTATTCCCAAACCTCGAAAAGACAACGAAATCCAAACAACTCAATTAACTAGAGGCCGCGCTATATAGTCAATGAACAGTGTCCCAGTCACTGAAGCAGTACTCTTCTGAAATACAACGGAAACTTGTTCAAGTTAAATTCACTTCTTCACAGCATTATATTTCTATAAGGGGAATAACAGACCTTGTTTCAAAATGTGCCTACAATGCATTTGACGAGTAAAGTTTGCTAAGATTACGAAACTGGAAAAATGCTTTCGTAGTATGCATTTTACAAGGGACGAATATGTAATCAAATAATTTCTACCCAGATGCGAACCGTTGTTCCAATGCATGGCCCAGTTTAAGATATCTCAGTATGGAACATTTTAATCAACACAATTGTATTAAAATATGACACAGTATTCGCACACGTATTGCCNAAGATATCTCAGTATGGAACATTTTAATCAACACAATTGTATTAAAATATGACACAGTATTCGCACACGTATTGCCTGAAGCAAAGGTCTGAAGATTAAAGAATTGCGTTAGTTGAAGTAAAGCAGGAAGTTGTAGAATTTCTTACGTTTTTGTAAAGACTATAATATTTTTGCAGATATATCACTTAGCGTCTTTCATTTTGTATTTATAAACGAGGATCTACCTAGTTAGATTCTCGTGTCGGGGAGGTGTGAGGGTTAGCAGAAAGTAAAAGAGTCATATCCTCGATTTGTGAGTGACGAACAATGTATTCTGATTAGCTAATGACAAATTATGATCTGATTCACTTTGACTTGTTGTCTGGCAGATATTTTGCCCAAGTTTCCAGAAAATCAATGTCCAAATACTAGTCAGCTTGTGTGCAACGTCTGTTGATATTTGTGTGTTTCATTGTTTCGTTTGTTCTAGTATTTATCTTGCCCTGTAGTTGTCGATATTTGTTTTGGTGTCAAACTAATGGAACTCTACTGCATGTATTGTAGTTAATAAATGCTCCGCTATTGCTGATCTATGGTTTTCCCCGTCTGTTATCTTGAAAAGGCAGGTGATGCCTCTGAAATGACCGGCAAAACGTAGATTCATGCTTCCAAAAAGGCATCAACCATGAAGCCAAGATAATGTGACTAAAAATAGTCAGTTGCTGGATATAAACACAAATTTGGCAATTTTTCATTAACTCTGTCGTGCTGATTAATGATCAGACGATCAAAAATAATTTACGTGCCCGCGTTACACAACCTAGTGTTAAATAAAGTCCAAGATTCACGAACGAGGGATGGTCCACGTCGACGTTACGAGATATCGCAAAGAATTTCCAGTCTGCGATATATGGAAAGTCGCACTTGGCCTCCTGAACGGAGCAGTCTTGCCGAGAGGGGCAAATGTCAAACGGAAGTGACGGCGAAAAAGTAGCTATTTTTTTTACCGCCTAGTAGTTTTTTTACGTACCCCCGGCGCTGTGACGAGCCACAAGGTCATGGGTGGCGTGCGGGGAAGCATAACTCGGCCGCTCTCAGGGGCGCCTGGTGGCACCGCTCCCGAAAGCACAGTCCGGCCGCGACGTCGCGTACCTAACGTACGTTGACCCGCTCTCCCCGCGCGTATATTTAGTCTCCCCTGCAATCCAAGCCCGCGCCATGTTTCAATTATAAACGTGTTATTTGCGCTGCAACATCGCGGGGCCTGTCGCGTTTCGCCTGTCGCGCACTCTTCCGAAGCTTATCTACCAGTTGAAGGTCCTATTGTGATACTGCGACTACGAGGTGATTAAGTCCGCGCGTCATCAGAAAATTAAGTAACTCGTGCACGGTTACATGCTGCAAGTACGTTTAACCAACGTACTGTAGATACTTTTTTTTTTTTTTTGCTGGGTAAGCGGACTGTATAATGTCGTCGGAGAGGGGAGACAGAAGGGTTATGTGATACATTGCCTCTGTTACTGACCCACCCAACACGAAACCTGCTAACCTAAATTGGTCTCTCCCCTTGGGCGACTGCTGCAGACACGTAAGGCGGACGGCATCCGTGGAGCACGGCGCGCGTACGTGACAAAAAAAAAACGGAAAAACGACGAAGTGAGAGGAGTCGGTGGCGAAAATCCGTCGGGAAGTCGTTTCAAGAAGGTATTCTTGTTGATTAAACAAAAAAAAAGGGGGGAGACGACGCGTGTGTAGAGGAGTGGGGAGTTGATAAAATTGGATCACAGAGCGGCGGCGGGTTTCGTTTGTGATCGCGTTTGGGAGGAGGGGGAGGAGGCGTGAATGTAGAGCGATCTTGCGGTTCATTGCAGAAGCTTTTCATACCTTTCGCCGCTGCCCCACCCGCTCGAAGCGTAGAAGGGGTGGGGGACGTCCCCCTGGCGCGGGAGGGGAAGCGTCGGGCAGGGGGAGGGGGTGGTGCCCTCTCGCGAGGCGCGCGGCGTGCCGGCCC